>CAWUFW010005631.1:1075000-1299025 GCA_963921515.1 Calotriton arnoldi
ACACCTTCCCACGAGCCACCAAAGGAGTGTTCTTCTGTCAATACTGCCGCCTCACCTTCAGCACCATAGCTACCAACATCTACAGCAACACAGCAAACGTGGTCGCGCCCACTACATCGATTGAGATCCCCATGACGACACCCACGATGACACTCCAGTGCATCCTACTCAATGCACGTTCTCTCAGTAAACATACCATGGAGATCTGGTACACGATCTCCTCCCTCACACCGGACGTCATCTTCCTCAAAGAAACCTGGCTTCACCCCACCTTCGCACCAGACATCGCTACTACCATCCCCGAAGGTTACAAGATAACGCACTGGGCCTGAACTAACAAGCATGAAGGAGGAATCGCCATCATCCACAGGGACACCATCTGCTGCACAACTTCCCCCGATGACTAAACACCGGTAACAGAAAACTTCCAACTTCAAACAGACGAGAAAAGCACCATCAGAGGTACCCTCACCTACAGACCACCAGGACCACGCCTCAGCTTCTGCAATACCAGCTTGAAAATCATTGCACCGCTCACTATCAACTCCGAGCACTACATCTTCCTAAGGGACCTCAACTTCCACCTCGACAAGCCCACCAATGCCAACTCCACCGACCTCTTGGAAAGCATGGGCAATATCAGACTCAAAGAACTTGTCACCAACCCCACCCACAAACGCAGGACACATGCTCGACCCCATCTTCACCTCCAGCAACAGAGTCAGGTACATCCACACCACACCACTCACCTGGTCTGACCACCACAGCACACACTTCACCATCTCAGGACCCAACCACCCCAATGCCAGACCTCTCAGATCCATGCAAAGAGACAGGAAAAATGTATCAGAGACCAGTGGAATGACATGATGTGCTCCCACCTCCCAGACTGTACACATGACCCTGAACAAGCAGCAAAGAACTTCACCCAGTGGATCACAAAATGCGCAGACGCGGTCGCCCCCGCCAAGACAGCCAAGGTCAAAGAACAAAGCAAAACAGCAAACTGGTTCACCAAGGAACTGCACTCCACCAAAAGCAACTGCCGACAACTTGAAAGGAAGTGGAGCACTAGCAGAAAAACAGAAGACCCCACCATCTATAGGACATCTCTCAACCAGTAACACCGCCTCCTGAAAGAAATGAAGAAGAACGCCCTAGCAGATCGCATCAAAGTCAGCGCAAACCACAGTAGAGCTTTCTACGCCATCATGAAGGAGTTCACTAATCCTGCAGCCATTGAGAACAACATCACTCCATCCCAGGAACTGTGCGACAACCTTGCGGACTTCTTCCACAATATCAGCCATCTCCAAAACTTCTAACACCAACCCTCTGCCAGAGACAGCATCAACCAGCTCACACCCACAAGCACGAACCCCGAACACTTTCTCACCCCTTGTGAACTCCTCACCACACAAGACGCCATCTCCATCATGAATCCGTGCACTCTGGAGCACCAACGGACCCATGCAATCGGCAACGAACTCAGGAAGTTCCTGAACACCTCCATCACTGTGGCCTCCTTCCCTGAGGACTGTAATCATGCTAAAGTGAGGCTCCTTCTGAAAAAAACATCCTCTGACCCAGCCAATTGAAGAACTACCGGCCCATCTCACTGCTCCCCTACCCAGCAAAAGTCCTTGAGAAAGCGATCAACAAGCAACTAACCCAACACCTAGCAGACCACAACCTCCTGGACCCCTCCCAATCCGGATTTTGAGCTAACCCCAGCACGAGACAGTCCTGATCTCAGCCACCGATGACATCAGAGCCCTCCTGGACTGCAGGGAAACAGCAGCGCTCATCCTCCTGGACCTGTCCGCCGTGTTTAACACCATCTCCCACCACATCCTGATCAACAGACACCACCACATTGGGATTCAAGGAAACACCCTCAAATGGATCGCCTCACCGTCAGAACCCAAAGGATCTGTCTCCCATCATTCACCTCAGAGCCCAAGAAGATCATCTGCGGCAACCCTTTTCAACAGCTAGGTGATCTCCCTGGTAAACACAGTCAGATCACACGGACTCAACATCGTCTCCTACGTCAACGACACACAGCTCATTCTCTCACTGTCCGAAAATCCCTCCACCACAAAAGCTAACTTCCACAGATGCATGATGAACATTGCGGACTGGATGAAGGGCAACGGTCTCAAACTCAACTTGTATAAAACAGAAGTCCTCATCTTTGGGAACAACACATCGCCATGGAATGACTCATGGTGGCCCGCGGAGCTCGGTACACCCCCCGACCCAACAGGCCATGCCAGCAACATTGGCACCATCCTGGATAGCAAGCTATCAATGAAGAAACACATCAACTCAGTCTCTTATGTCTGCTTCCACACCCTTCACATGCTCTGCAAGATCTTCAGGTGGCTCCCGGTAAACACCAGAAGAACCATCACGCATGTCCTCATCACCAGCAAACTGGATTCCGGAAACACGCTCTATGTAGGAATCACTGCACGCCTCCTAAAGAGAATACAGACTATATAGAACTCAGGGGTAAGACTCATACTCGACCTCCCTAGAAGGACCCATTTCAAGTGAACACTGGCTCCCGATTCAGAGGAGATGCCAGTTCAAGATGCTATCCCACACCTTCAAGGCCCTGCACGGAAAAGAACCAGCGTACATCAGCCAATGCTTGGCCTTCCACCAACCTGTGAGACATCTCTGATCAAACTCCCTCTCGCTCGCAGACACCCCACAGATCCGTCGAACCAACAGCAGAGGACGCTCCTTCTCACATCTGGCAGCCAAGGCTTGGAAGAACCTCCACCTGCACCTCAGGACCGCACCGTCGCTCCAACAATTCAGAAGAGAGCTAAAGACCTGGTTGTTTAAATAATCAACCTTGACTCAGCAGCAAACAGCTCCAGCGCCTCGAGACCCTCACGAGTGATTTGCTGCGCTGTATAAATGTTTGATTGATTGATCGATTGAGGTCTGTCTGCTTCTTTGGATGGTGGTGGGTCCCGGATTGCTCTCCATATGCTCCAAAAGGGCATATACGATGATGCCTTGCCATCCCAGATCTCCTTAAATACTACTGGGCGACCCAATTAATAGTGATAAACAACTGGGTCTTTGTGGACCAATAGGAATCTGCGATGCAGGTTTATAGAGAGGCAATGGAACCAAGGAGCTATCCGGTGCTACTATACAGGTGTGGGCGGAGAGACAAACTCCCAACCCACACACACAGACGGTGGTCGAGGTGTGGACAGAATCAATGAAATTTACGACAGCGACTTACTTGGGGAAGTGGGGGAATTGAAAGAATCCTCCAGGTGGAGTCTCTTGGGCATAGATCGTCTTGGACAATTAATGAGAGGGTCCGCTCTCCTGACATTTGAGGCATTACAGAGCAAGTACAGCCTAGCAGATGCAGAGTGTAATTGATACCTACAAGTGAGTCATACCCTTAGGGTACATATCATGAGGAGAGGAAGTGGTGAAATCGGCACCCCTGGAAGATAGACTTCTCCTAGACCTGATGCAGGAAAAAGCCATCTCGGGTCACTGCAATACAGACAGCGTTTCAGGTGGTCTAGCTCCGTATACTACATAGATCCTTTTACACTAGAACATTGCTCCATGGGATTGGAAAGGAAGTTCCACCCTTTGCTTGAGAGTCTGTGGGCAGGAGGTCACCTTTATTCATACCCTGTGCACCTGTCCTATTATACAGTCCTACTGGGTAGAGGTAACGCGGGCGATGTCAAGGGTCTTAAACATGAGGGTGCAGACAGATGCCAAATGGCTCCTCCTTCACATACAAGGGGAACTTACCTGGCACAAATATCCGAGGCTGTGGTTAGCGATGGGAACTCGCATGGCAAAGCAGAATGTGGCACGAACATGGGAATCCCCAGAGCCTCCAGTAATTGCCGATTGGGAGAAGGACATGGACTGTTGTCAGTGGATGGAGAGAGTTGTCTACCAGAGAAGGGAGTGCCCCAAAAAATGATGAAAGGTGTGGGGGAGCTGTAATGAGTATAACGGACACGGGGGTCTCTAGACAGATGACTTGGGGTGGACACACTGACTGCCCTGGGTAGATGGGTGGGGGTTTTATATATGTGTTGGCCTCTATGGATCCAGTTTCCCAAAGGCAGGCAAACTAAACAACAGTGGGGGTATATGTATAAGGAATGGCAGCAAAGTTTGCAATGCCAAGCTGCATCATTTCCAAAACACAGGGATTCACCAAATTTACAAGAATACTGCCTACTCCTGTGTTTTCCCTAGCGCTGGCGCTAAAAATAGCTGCCTAGCACCAACACAGACACCCTTGCGCCATAGTACAAGGGTGGCTGCGTTGCAGGGATAATTGTTTATGTGCAGGAAGGCCCTTCCTGCACATAAGCAATCAATAATTGCGATTTCCTACTTCTATGTTTTCTGCATTCTGCAGCTCACATAGAAGTAGCAAATCGCCAATTTTTAATTATTTTTGTGCAGGAAGGGACACCTTCCTGCAGAAAAATATGGGGCTGCGTCAAAAAGCAATGGGTGTTGCGGTGGAATGCCCACAGCAAAACCCATTGCACGCCCCTTTCACGCAGATACCTGCGTGAAAGGGTACCATATTTACAAAGAGGCGTTAAGCCATGCAAAGTGGCTTAATGCCGCTTTGTAAATATGGTGCAGGGCATTGCGATACTGGAACATCGAAAAAGTGACGTTCCGGTGGCGCAATCCCCTTGTACATATGCCCCAGTATGTGTTAAGCACTATGTCTCTCTTGTGTGATAGACAACTGGACTGTGATTTGATGACTTGTTCTGAAAAGTAAATAAAAAGTTAAACAAAAATTAAAAAAACAAAACAGGAGAGAACCTTGTGTCGACGAGGCATGGATAATTCTAGGGAGCAGCTGCACCTTTGGTTAGCCTAAAGAATGTGTTTTCCTGTGAACTTCTTTTCGCCGCTGCTCCTTTGAGCGCACACTGCATGTTTTAGATCTGTGGTACTCATAGTACGGCCTGCGGGCCGCCAGCAGCCTGGCAGGCCTTCCTTACCTGCTTGCGGACCTTGCAGGTAATGTACCCACAGCCCCCCAAATTTTCACGATTTCACCACAAAATTAGGCAAGATGCTATTTGCTTTCCCGGTGCAATTTTGAAAACGTCCAGCCTTGGGAAACTCAATATTACGAGTGACAGAAGAGAGTGGAGAGAGAGAGAGAGAGAGAGAGAGAGAGAGAGAGAGTGGCGAGAGAGAGTGGAGAGAGAGTGAGAGAGAGAGATTGGAGAGAGAGAGAGAGAGTGGAGAGAGAGAGAGTGGAGAGAGAGAGTGGAGAGAGAGAGAGAGTGGAGAGAGACAGAGAGAGAGTGGAGAGAGAGAGTGGAGAGAGAGAGAGAGTGGAGGGAGAGAGAGTGGAGAGAGAGAGAGTGGAGGGAGAGAGAGGAGAGAGACTGACTGAGATACTGACTGACTGAGAGAGACTGACAGAGAGAGAGAGACTGACTGACTGAGAGAGAGACTGACTGAGAGAGAGACTGACTGAGAGAGACTGACTGACAGAGAGAGAGAGAGAGAGACTGACAGAGAGAGAGACTGACTGAGAGATAGACTGACTGACTGAGAGAGAGACTGACTGACAGAAAGAGAGAGACTGACTGACAGAGAGAGAGAGAGTGACAGCGAGAGAAAGACTGACTGACTGAGAGAGAGAGAGAGAGAGAGACTGGCTGAGAGAGAGAGAGAGAGAGAGAGAGAGAGAGACTGACTGACTGAGAGAGAGAGAGAGACTGACTGACTGAGAGAGAGAGAGAGAGAGAGAGGCGTCAGTACTTTGTGAAGTCAGTACTTTGTGCCAGAGGGAGGAAACAACAAAAGATTACTGTAGGAGAGAAGCAAGGGAAAGAGCATGAGCTAGAAAAGGGCAAAGCTAAATAAAGAGAGAAATATAGGGGAAAGAGCAGGACATGCACTTCCCTGGAGTGGTAAACACAAATGGTAAAGAAATAAAAAGAAATGTTGTTCGCTGATATCAGCATTTCAAGGAGACAACTCATTCAATTAGGGTAAAGCCAAATTCCTCTAGGAGTGGGACCAGCACAAGAATAGAGAGAAAAGAATTAAAATCAGGATCTGGCAATGGAATGGACAAAAAGCCTTGCAATCATGAGCAGGGGGCTGAACCAAAGCCCAATCTATGTAATATTGTATGCAAAGCTGTGAAAGACTTCTGAAGTCTTCTATAGCGAGCCCACAAAAATGATCAGAACAGTCAACTACACTGATAGTGCCTATGGGTAGTAGATCCAGGATGTGTGATGGTAGTGTGGTAGCATGGATATGAAGGTATCTGCCTTGTAGGATGCTATGGCACCGGAACTGCAGCCAACAAAAAAGTCACCTGTCATTTTGCTAATTTCTAAAAACCTAAAGCACAAAATACTTCAATGCATGCTAACAATTATTTGTTATGTATTTAAAGCTTTTCTTATATGACAGCATATCACAGATGAAGATGCAGAAAGTAACATTAATATTTGACACACAGCATTACTATTGACAAAAGGAAACCCTTACACATATCAGGGAGACAGGATGAAGTAAACAGTGAAAGAAGGGATGGTCTTCATCACCATGGCAGTTTGTTGTATTTGTATTGCTTCAGCATGGCTGAATCGCCATCCCCCATCTTTCCAGCAATGGCAAGGGCGTTTCTTAGAGTTTGCACTATAAGAGTGTAAAGGGAGGAGGGCCAGGCGGAAGGGGAAGAAAATCTGGGGGGCCCTCTCAGACTGGCATCAGCGGTCATGGAGTTTGCTCCTGGAATAAAAAATAAACTCTTGGAGTCCTCTTGACTTTCTTCAGTTTTTGGTCCTTGCCTTTCCACCATTCCGTTAGCAAGACATTGCAAGCTATTGCGGGGTTAAGGGTGGGCCAAAAGTAACTCTGTGATGGAATTGGTGTCAAAATGTGTATGAAGCTATGCAATGCCTCTTAAGATTTCTATTGTCTGCTAATAAAAATGTATTATCAAAATGTGCTCTTTGTTGTTACATCTGCTTTTGAAATACAGCATTGTCGCATTGTCTAATGTTTTGAAACGGGTTTGATTTTTTTACTCTAGCCCCGTCCCCCACTGACCCCGCCCCCACTGACCCCACCCCTACCGGTGCAGCCCTCTGCCACAAACCACACTGTAATTTTGGCCCCTGACAGAAAGTTTGTGAGTACCCATGTTTTAGATCATTGAGTAGGTGACTCATTGTCACACAAATCTGTCACTGTTTAGCTTTGATTTAGTTTGAGGGATTTGTAATTCACATGCAGGCTGTGAAAATGTACCGAGGGTGCTGGGAATGAGTCAAACCTGAAACGGAAACAGTAGGGACTGCGATGATTGATGACCGTTCATTTTCGAGCTTGTTTCAAATTTTATGCCTCGTAAAAACATAAAACATTCATGGACTTTCACTCACCTAAATGTTCACTTAATATCGCCCATTTGGTACATGACGAACTGTCATTTTGTTTGTAGTTTCATATAGCGCGAACTTGGCCCAAGGGGGAATCGGAGCGCTTTACATGAGAACCAGACTTTAATCATTGTTTTAGGTTTCGGCTAGACAGCGCATGCACTGTCTCAAAGAGACTGTTGGATTGAATATGTGGGCTTCAGCCCGCTTATAGGCTTCCTATTTGCTGACTACATTCTCGCTCTCATATTCTTTCTCCCGATTTGTCCATGGCATGCATGCGTCATGCCTCTTCCTTTGTTTAGCCCTCGCCAAGAGCGTGGACCAATTATTACGGCTACCCATCCACTGTTCCCATTTTAGGAACTGTTATAGGAGACACTTTTTTCTTTGTTTAAGAGCACTTCACACAAGCGCTCATGTTTTCACTCGCTTCGAGCTCCATTTCTGTAAACAGGCCTGTAAATCTTGTTCTAATCTTGTCACATTTGCTGTGCATTCAAAGACCAAGGTCAAATGACAGACGCTGTTTTCAGAGGGCGCCTGTTTAATTTTTTTCTCTGACTTCAAAGTGAGAAGTTTTTTTAAATTAACGTCCCGGGGTTGCCTGTTTTAATGCACTTCGACTGCTGAGCTGGCATAATTTTGTTGCCCTTTCTTGTATGCAACTGTTAACAGTGAGCATCTTACAGCAAGCTTCTTCCACTTCTGTAGTTGTAAATAGTCGCCAGAGCTCCTAGTGATCAGGTTTAAAATTTGCCCAGCCCCCTGGAGCTGTTAGTGGTGGCACTGTGTGCAACCATTATAAGTGACCCCCCTGACATGCATAAGGTTAAGTGGCTCGTCTCATGTGTGTAGCTGCTCTCCTTTCACCCCTCCCTCTCTTTCCCATGCTGGATGTGTCCAAGCCACCAGAAGCAGCAGCGCCTCGCCCTCCCTGCGGCCAATGAGCATGGGGGACTACAATGACCCAGAGCACTCTATTGAGTAAGTATTTGCAGTAACTGGCTGTTTTTGTCCCTCCTCCTGCTTGGTTTCCTAACCTTCAGCAGTTTAAAAAACAGAATACGCTGTATTCCCGGCACTTCTCCCTCTCACAATAACATGCATGTGTGCGTTTCTGGGGGGGCATCAAGCAGATAGTGCACCCGCCTTGGGTAAAACCTGTCTCCATTTTAACAACCTTGCAGTCCTGTTAGCGAGGCTCGTTGTTATGCTTAGATCTCACAAAACAAGCTTTTTTAAAGATCTTTTTAAATTGACATATTGTGCTTTGGTATTTTAGTGGTGCTAAACACCCCGGTCCCACACATACACCCATATCAAGAAAACCCACAATGGTGTCAATTTATTATGTGGTGTTTTAAACCGTCGTACATTGGGTTTCATTTTCTTCTCCTTCTTCCCCCGCCGTCCATTTACATCCCCTGTCCATTTTAACCCCACCCAGTCTGTTTTGTTCCCCCTCAACCCTCTTCCCCCACACATAATTTTACACACAATGCACAGCAGCATGAACTGCTATGTAACATGTTTTTATTTTTTAAATCACTTTTGCGCGGTCAACACTGGCTGCGTCAACACGCTTTTTTAGATTTTTTTTTTTTTACTTTAAGCGAAGTTGCACGTGTCTAAAACAAATTACCAAAACCAATAGATTTCACTGCGTCGAAACCTATTGGTTTGTCATTGTTTTTAGGTCGAGCCTAGCACAGCGCGCATGCGCTGCTCTATGGGAGGGATCTTGTGAGGGCTCAAAACTTCTCCGTGTGGGTCGGACTCCTCCCACACATCTGATTAGCCTTTGCGTGTGCCTTTCAATAATGAAAGCACGCAAATGGCCAAAGGCGGGTGCATGTCCCAACTCTTCTTCAAATGTTCACTCCCACGGCTTTTTGCTCCCGGGAGCGAGCAGCGGCGCGCAGGCTGGCAGCTGCATTCCTCCCTCGTCGTGGATCAGGTTACTAATTAGCAGCCTGCGCTCCATGTTTGCGCCCCTCCCACTCTTCTTTGTTTGTTCTTTGTAGCACAGTCCGGTTTAACTTTAGGGACCGCGGACCGCGCTTGCTGAAAGTGACAATGTATTCCGACCGTGTGACCTTTACTTTCAGTTCATAAATGGCACGGAGAGTAAAGACAGAAAAGCAACCCCCCCATGCCGGTCCACTTTTCTACCCGTTGTAACCTCTATACTGTCTATAAACACCAATTTCATCACATCTCTCAAAGAGGCACACGTTTTGGTGTTAACAAGGCTTTTGCATGTTTACATCGTTTTCAACCCATCGTGTTTTATTCATCTTTTGATGATTCCTCATCTAGTTGTGAGTTCCCTTCCAGGTGTGTTTCTTTCATTGTACCTCCCGCTGTGGATCCCTATTAAGGTTCTCTTGAAATATGGATGGATGTCTGGCAACAGGGGCGGTTGTTACCACTCTCTCGCTTATCCTACTAGTTTGCGTTCATACTTGCTTCCTCTACTTTATTGTTTTGCCTGTTGTCGGTTCCCTCAGTCGTTCGTGTTATACTTGTCTCTGACTATGCTCTGTATTCCTTGTGGACTACCCGTGTCTAAATGTACCTTGGTTTTTCCACTGTATATGACAGCACAACACTGCTTCCCAGGTGTAGTGGTATTTGTTTCTTCTTCGGTTCTTGAGCAATATTACTGGGTTGCCTGGGGCTAGTTACAATGAGACTCCAAGTCACACGGAGATTATTAAGTTATGCTCCATATATCTTGTTTGTGACGCTGCGCCGTTCTGTGACCCAGAGAGTTCAGCCCAGGTCTTCCACTCTCTCACTGTCTCTCTCTCTCACTGACTGACACTCTCACTCTATCACTGACTGACTCTCTGACTATCTCTCTCTCACTGACTGACTCTCTCACTGACTGACTTTCTGACTCTCTCTCTCACTGACTGACTCTCTGACTCTCTCTCTCACTGACTGACTCTCTCACTCACTCTCTCTCTCTCTCTCTCTCTCACTGACTGGCTCTCTCTCACTGACTGACTCTCTCACTCTGTCTCACTGACTGACTAACTGACTGAATGACTGACTCTCTCACTGACTGACTGACTGACTCACTCTCTCTCTCACTGGCAGCTGCATTCCTCCCTCGTCGTGGATCAGGATACTAACTCACTCTCTCAATCTCTCTCTTTCTCTCTCTCACTGACTGACTCTCTCACTCTCTCACTGACTGACTGACTAACTCTCTCGCTGACTCTCTGACTGACTGACTGACTCTCTCTCTCACTCTCTCTCTGACTGACTGACTGGCTCTCTCACTGACTGACTGACTGACTGACTCTCTCACTGACTGACTGACTTACTGACTGACTCTCTCACTGACTGACTGACTCTCTCTCACTGACTGACTGACTGACTAACTCTCTCACTCTATCTCTCACTGACTGACTGACTCTCTCACTGACTGAGTGACTGTCTGACTCTCTCTCTCTCACTGACTGACTCTCTGACTCTCTCTCTCTCACTGACTGACTGACTGACTCTCTCTCTCACTGACTGACTCTCTCACTCTCTCTCACTGACTGACTCTCTCTCTCACTGACTGACTCTTGCACTCTGTCTCACTGACTGACTGACTGACTCTCTCACTGACTGCCTGACTCACTGACTCTCACTCTCTCTCTCACTGACTGACTGACTCTCAATCTCTCTCTCACTGACTGACTCTCTCACTCTCTCACTGACTGACTGACTGACTCTCATTGACTCTCTGACTGACTGACTCTCTCACTCTCTCTCTCACTGACTGACTGACTGACTCTCTCACTGACTAACTAACTGACTGACTGACTCTCTTACTGACTGACTGACTCTCTCACTCTCTCTCTCACTGACTGACTAACTGCCTGACTGACTCTCTCACTCTCTCTCTCACTGACTGACTGACTGACTCTCTCACTGACTGACTGACTGACTCACTGACTGACTGACTCTCTCACTGACTGACTGACTCTCTCACTCTCTCTCTCACTGCTTGACTGACTGACTGACTCTCTCACTCTCTTTCACTGACTGACCCTCTCACTCTCTCTCTCACTGACTGACTGACTGACTCTCTCACTCTCTCACTGACTGACTGACTGACTCTCACTGACTCTCTGACTGACTGACTGACTGACTCTCTCTCTCACTGACTGACTGACTCTCTCACTGACTAACTGACTGACTGACTCTCTCACTGACTGACTGACTGACTCTCTCACTAACTGACTGACTCTCTCACTCTCTCTCTCACTGACTGACTGACTGACTGGCTCTCTCACTGACTGACTGACTGACTGACTCTCTCACTGACTGACTGACTCTCTCACTGACTGACTGACTCTCTCTCTCACTGACTGACTCTCTCACGGACTGACTGACTCTCTCACTGACTGACTGACTGACTGACTCACTGACTGACTGACTCTCACTCTCTCACTAACTGACTGACTCTCTCTCTCACTAACTGACTGACTGACTGACTCTCTCACTGACTGACTGACTCTCTCACTCTCTCTCTCACTGACTGACTCTCTCACTCTCTCACTGTCTGACTCTCTCTCTCACTGACTAACTCTCTGACTCTCTCTCTCTCACTGACTGACTCTCTGACTCTCTCTCTCACTGACTAACTCTCTGACTCTCTCTCTCTCACTGACTGACTCTCTCTCTCTCACTGACTGACTCTCTCACTCTCTCTCTCTCACTGACTCTCTCACTCTCTCTCACTGACTGACTGACTGACTGACTCTCTCACTGACTCTCTGACTGACTAACTCTCTCACTCTCTCTCTCACTGACTGACTAACTAACTGACTCTCTCACTGACTGACTGACTAACTGACTGACTCTCTCACTGACTGTTATACAGGTACTATTTCCCAACCTTCACCCTCCTGTTATTTATGCCCCCCCATAACAAAACAAAACCATAACAAGCAACCATTGGGACAGGCAGATAGAAGTTGCCAGCATTGAAAGGACAAAAAAAAAACTCAAGACATTATTTATTGTTAATACTTTTTTAATATGGTCGTTCAGTTGTACATAATGCTTTCTTGGTCACATACAAGGTAACAAAAATGCTTCTGACACTTCTTTATTATAACTTTTCAGCATGCTGCAGACTTCTGTACAGCACAGCTTAAAGACATAGGCAAAGTCAATATCTCTGGCTAAACACTTATAAGGTCCCAAAGGCGAGACCTATTGGCTATGCCAATGCTTGTTTTTTTACATTCCCCCCAACCTCCTCATCCTGTTTATTTCTCCCACCCCCTCCTGTCCCTCTTTCTTCTCACCCTACCACTGACAGAAGTAAAACAAATTATATGAAGTGAGCAGGGCTGGTTACTTTATAGCGCTTTTTTGTAACCGTTCCATTTAACCCAATTGCTCCCTTATGTTACACACCTTTTCGACTTCCAGGGGCAGTAATACCACAGCAACACGGCGTAAGCAACAAACGGCAAAGCAGGGCATCGACTTTCTCCTTCACATCACTACACATAAAAGAAAGACTATGAACTTATTCCTCAAATTGACCAACAGTGGTCGCTATCTTAGTAACACTTTCTACTGCTGGTTTAATCACAAAGCACAGAAGAATACAATATATTTTTTACATCCAGTCACTAAAAACTGTGATTATTTGTACCTAAATCAACAGTTTTGTCAAATTTCTTAAAACGCATAGACTGGGGAACGTAAGGTAACTTTTATTCTATGCTTAAACATTATGCTGTGTAATATTGCTTCTTTGCAATGGACATAAGATGTCTATTGTAAACACAATTGAGCATACTCTTCATCGGAAACGCTAGGCTACAGTATCAAAATCTGGGAGACATTGATAACCGCCTTTTCAAACGAGGGATGTTTCATTTTCATCCTATTTTCAGTTGCAGAATCCATGATGTTTGCTTCAATGTAAACGTTTTACAGACAGCTGCTGCAGAAATTAAACAAAAGCACAGTTCTAATGTGTCCTGCCAGAAAAAAAGCGCTATGACACTGCCAGTGCAGGCTGCATCATAGCACTTATTTTCCTAACTTTTAACTATAATGCACAGCAGCCACGCAGCTGCGGAAATGGCTAAAACACATTGTCTAAGGCAATAACCCTTGCATAGGTGATACGTATTTGTTTTGCCAATGCTTGTTTAGGTACTGGCAGATTGAGGGATTGCTCAGCATCACGGGTTATTGAGCCAAGACCGGGATTGGAACATGGTTGTGCAGTTACAAAGTCTGTTACTAGGCGATATCTCCTCCCTATCAGAATAATCCCCTCTCTAATCCTCCAGGTCCTGTCCGGTGGTGCCCATATACAGAGTGCAAAAGAAACAATTGATGGACGGAATGCTGGACAATGCAAACATTCACCCCCAGTCCCAAGGATCTGGGTTAAATCCATCCATTGTTCTGCATTATTTAGGCCCAGATCTCTGTACTGGGGTGAATGTATGACATTGTTCTGCATTCTGCCCATCAACTGTTGTTTTTGCATTTGTCACCCCGAGTGGGACGGGTATGCCCAGACGTGGGTCCCGTGCTCTCCATGCCACTGGAATCAAGCTATCCTGGCTGAAGAGGGGTGAAACCCCGAAACCGGTCCTAGGATGCTTGTTTCCAGTCCAGGGAGGACCTGGCTTGGCAGTTCGGTATGGACTGTTCCCATGAGGCACAGGGTCAAGACTGATTTGCATATGGCTGGGTTCAAACTGGAATGGCATGGTGAGCAAAAAAACGATGGATTTAGGCCCAGATCTCTGTACTGGGGTGAATGTATGACATTGTTCTGTATTCTGTCCATCAACTGTTGTTTTTGCATTTGTCACCCTGAGTGGGACGGGTATGCCCAGACGGGGGTCCCGTGCTCTCCATGCCACTGGAATCAAGCTATCCTGGCTGAAGAGGGGTGAAACCCCGAAACCGGTCCTAGGATGCTTGTTTCCAGTCCAGGGAGGACCTGGCTTGGCAGTTCGGTCTGGACTGTTCCCATGAGGCACAGGGTCAAGACTGATTTGCATATGGCTGGGTTCAAACTGGAATGGCATGGTGAGCAAAAACGATGGATTTAGGCCCAGATCTCTGTACTGGGGTGAATGTATGACATTGTTCTGCATTCTGTCCATCAACTGTTGTTTTTGCATTTGTCACCCCGAGTGGGACGGGTATGCCCAGACGTGGGACCCGTGCTCTCCATGTCACTGGAATCAAGCTATCCTGGCTGAAGAGGGGTGAAACCCTGAAACCGGTCCTAGGATGCTTGTTTCCAGTCCAGGGAGGACCTGGCTTGGCAGTTCGGTCTGGACTGTTCCCATGAGGCACAGGGTCAAGACTGATTTGCATATGGCTGGGTTCAAACTGGAATGGCATGGTGAGCAAAAACGATGGATTTAGGCCCAGATCTCTGTACTGGGGTGAATGTATGACATTGTTCTGCATTCTGTCCATCAACTGTTGTTTTTGCATTTGTCACCCCGAGTGGGACGGGTATGCCCAGAGGTGGGTCCCGTGCTCTCCATGCCACTGGAATCAAGCTATCCTGGCTGTTGAGGGGTGAAACCCCGAAACCGGTCCTAGGATGCTTGTTTCCAGTCCAGGGAGGACCTGGCTTGGCAGTTCGGTCTGGACTGTTCCCATGAGGCACAGGGTCAAGACTGATTTGCATATGGCTGGGTTCAAACTGGAATGGCATGGTGAGCAAAAAAACGATGGATTTAGTCCCAGATCTATGTACTGGGGTGAATGTATGACATTGTTCTGCATTCTGTCCATCAACTGTTGTTTTTGCATTTGTCACCCCGAGTGGGACGGGTATGCCCAGACGTGGGTCCCGTGCTCTCCATGCCACTGGAATCAAGCTATCCTGGCTGAAGAGGGGTGAAACCCCGAAACCGGTCCTAGGATGCTTGTTTCCAGTCCAGGGAGGACCTGGCTTGGCAGTTCGGTCTGGACTGTTCCCATGAGGCACAGGGTCAAGACTGATTTGCATATGGCTGGGTTCAAACTGGAATGGCATGGTGAGCAAAAAAACGATGGATTTAGGCCCAGATCTCTGTACTGGGGTGAATGTATGACATTGTTCTGCATTCTGTCCATCAACAGTTGTTTTTGCATATACAGAGTGGGCATTTGCTCTGAGAGTCCCCTGGGTGGAAAGAAATTTGGCACCCTTCCTTCTGCTGGTGAATAAAATGAGGCAACAGGGAGCCCCTTTTGTGTTCATTCCCTGTCTGATTACATCAGGTTTATGACTGACCTCTGAACACATACATCTCTGCACCTCCCCCAATGCTCCAAAATCACTTACAGATTAGCTCCTCACAGTGACGGCTCCTCTGCTAAGGTGGAGGAGCATCGCCCCACTGCTTTATGCAGTGTAAAAAAAGGAAAAATAAAATGATAATAAATCGAGGTTATTATCATTTTATCTTTTCCCGTTGTGGTGTCTTTGTGTGGTGGGGCTGCTCTCAGAGCAGGGGAGGAGTGGCTTGCACTCTCTATGTGAGGATGAGTGATTGGCCGGCCCTTTCATAGCATGTTCTCCATGCAGGCTGCATTACAGCCTGCATGGAGAACATGCCCACTCCTCCAGCCCCTAGCTGTGCACTGTGTCACAGCACTCAGACCAATCACAATGCTGCATTGCAGCCTTGTGATTGGCTTTCGGGAAGCATGGGAGCCCTGGTGCTTCCTACTTTCTGTTTCCCCCAAGAAGCCAGGAAGAGGACGCAAGGAAGGCGGCGGCGGCCGGCCAGCTGGCCAGCTGGGAGGTAAGTGATAATTCCTTTAGTTAACCCGACCCACTGCCCCTTCCCCCCACCCCGCTCCACTGCTGCTTCCAGGTAGCAGCCGCCACTGTCTTCACGCTGGTGCCAAGTTGTTAGTTGGGAGTGGGAGGGTTAATGTGTAGCAGTAGAGGGGGAAATGGAGTTAAAAGGGCAACAAAGCAGGCTGATAGGGTGTTAATACAGCATGATCATAGTGCAAACATCTCTGTTGAAGCAAATTGTTTATTTTATAAACAAAAACGCATCTAATTGGAAAATGCAAACCATCCTTAAGTATTGCAAGGATGTAAAAGAAATAATAATGTACTGACTTAAGTTAGCCTAATTACTGATGTCATATTAATATTGATTTATACATTAGCATTGTAAGGCCTGTTTTTCATGTTGAACTGTTGATCTAATATTGGTTTGGTACCTGGTGGACAACCTGTTGGGAGCTAGCGTGCTGTGTAGGTGGCTAAAGGATGAGCAGTTAACTTGCATCTATTTCTTGGTCAATTAAGCCAGATAACAGTGTGTGCCAGAAAGCCATGCATTTTAAACTTTTACATGTCCTGGTCGTGAAAAGGTTTTGAATTTGTTTTTCACTACTGCAAGGCCTACCCCTTCCATAGGATAACATGGGGTTACCTTATTACATTTAATAAGTAATAACAGTCAACTACGAGCAGATAGAAGAGTTGAGTTTGGTCTCTAAAGAATTGTAATTTAAAACCCTCTTTAATGATAAAGTTGGATTTTAAGTCACAATTCTGAAAATGCCACTTTTAAAAAGTTGTCATTTTCTTGTCCTAACCATTTGGTGCCTGTATCCTGGGTCACATGACTAGGTGTAGCTGACAGTCGGCCTTTGTGTATTACTCCATGATAGTGCGACAAAGGGGGAATAGGTGTTGGCAGGATGGGGCATCTCCATCCTGATGGGGGTGGAGCTGTCACCTACTACACTTGCACATCACAAAGCCTCTGCCTCAGCACCCTCACAAAGGGTTTCACTCTAGTCTTTTGTTCCCCTGGACAAGCTGGGGCCAGGGCAGAAGGACAGGAAATTCCAGATACCTCTGTAGGATTAGAACTTTATAAGCTTCTCCCCCTTCAAAGTGGGCATCAGGTATACCTATTGGACCCTCAGGCCCAACTCTTCAGTACACTTTTGAAACTGTGGATAACTCAGAAGGACTGCTGTGCTGCTCTGCTGCAAGAAGGACTGCTTATTTGCTGCCCTGCTATGCTGCTGCCCTGCTGCCTGAGTGAGAAGGACTAAACCTGCACTTTGAACCCAGGACCACCAGAGTGACACCAAGGGCTAGCTGGCCCTTGCTGTTTCTCTTCACAAGTTGATGAAAGTCACAGCAAAGCAAAAGTTCCTTTCTCCTTTCTTTGGCAGTCAGGCAAACCACTGCAGGCCAATCCCCCAAGCAGCACTTCAGCTTAGGGATAGTCTCTCCTCAGTTTCTTCTTGGTTCCGCTCCTCAGCAAAGGTTTCTTCTTGTTCCCAAAAGTGATCTAATTTTCCTGGGGTCTGGGTGCCCCTCTTATACCCTGATTCTCTTTGTTCTCTGGAGGCAGAGAGGCCTCCGCCTAGTCCAAAACCAGTTCTGGTCAGTCCTGGAGCACTTTGTTTTTCTGACTCCTTCTTTCCTTTCAGAATGTGGGGCAGAGTGCTCAGCCGTCCGGCAGGAGGTGGAGCCAGCATTGTGGAAGGCAGGCACAGCCCTATTCAGACCCAGGTGCAACTCCTCCCTCCACTCTGGATGCAGATCTTTCTATTCAGCCCTGCGCTGACTCACCCTGTCTCCTGTAGCCACCCCCAGCCCCTGTCACTCAATCTCCAGACAAGGAATACACAACCTAGCAGAGGCAGGCTTGGATAGTTAGGCAAGAAAATACCCACTTTCTAAAAGTGGTATTTTCAAACACAGAATGTTAAAACCAACTTCACTAAAAGATGTATTTTATCATCCTGAGTTCAGGCATACTAAATTCGTTTTTCTACCATGTTCCCTGGGTCAGTTCTGACTATAAGGTGTAATAGTCAGTCTGCCCATTCTGGCCTATGGGGAGCAGGTAGCCTTGCAATAGTGAAAAACGAAAATGGCTGTAATTCACTATTAGGACATGCCACACACACCAGGGCATGTCCTACCTTATACTTACAATGCACCCTGCCCTAGGGCCTACTTTAGGGGTGACCAACATGCAGTAAAGGGAAGGTTTAGGGACTGGTAAGTGGGTGTACTCACCAAGTCGACAGGGCAGCCCTAGGCTGCACACAGGCTCTGCGATGGCAGGCCTGAGACACATTTTACAAGCCGCTTCTGTGGGTGGCACAACCCGTGCTGCAAGCCCACCAGCGGCATTGGATTTACAAGCCCTGGGCACACTGAGTGCACTGTACTAGGGACTGACAAGTAAACCAATCATCCAATCATGGAGTCACTAATACATATATCAATTAACGATAGGGAGCACTTGCACTTTGGCACTGATTAGCAGCGGCAAAGTGCCCATGAGCATCTAGTCCAGCAAAAACATATCGGCAACAGTGGAGGCATTACGAAAAAATGGAAGGGAGACCCACGCCAAGGATGCCAGGTCTAACACGTGTCCCCTCCAGCTGAAATGTGGGGAGAACTATCCTACCCCTAGGGAGTTCTCATCGCTAAGGCGGAGAAATCTGGACAGACCATCAGCATTGGCGTGTTCTGTACCAGGGCGGTGTTCCACCGTAAAGTCCATCCCCTGTAGGGAAATGGACCACCTCAACAGCTTTGGATTCTCACCCCTCATCTGCATCAACCATCTGAGGGGCCTGTGGTCTGTCTGAACCCGGAAGTGAGACCCAAACAGGTATGGTCTCAGCTTCTTCAGTGCCCAGACCACAGCAAATGCCTCCCGCTCGATAGCACTCCATCTCTGTTCCCGGGGAAGTAACCTCCTACTGAGGAAGGCTACAGGTTGGTCTAGGCCCTCCTCATTGATCTGTGATAGAACAGCCCCTACACCATGCTCTGAAGCGTCTGTCTGAACAATGAACTCATTGGAGAAGTTGGGTGCCTGGAGCACAGGCGCCGTGCACATGGCAGTCTTCAAGGTGTCAAAAGCTTTTGACAGGCGTCAGTCCAAATCACTTTCCTGGGCTGCTTCTTGGAAGTCAGCTCTGTCAAGGGGGCAACAATGCTGCCATACCCCTTGACGAATCTCCGGTAATACCCGGTGAGTCCTAGGAAGGCTCTCACCTCTGTCTGGGTCTTGGGGGCTCCCAAGCCAGAATGGTATCAATTTTCGGTTGGAGGGGCGCCACCTGGCCGCTCCCAACCTGGTGTCCCAAGTACACCACAGAACCCTGCCCAATCTGGCACTTACTCGCCTTGATTGTGAGGCCTGCCCTCCGCAGCGCCATCAACACTTCCCAGAGGTGGCGCAGATGTTCTTCCCAACTGGCACTGAACACTGCGATGTCATCCAGGTAGGCGGCACTGAAATCCTCCAGTCCAACCAACACCTGGTTGACCAACCTCTGAAAGGTGGCAGGGGCATTCTTCATCCCAAAGGGCATCACCCGGAACTGGTAGTGCCCATCTGGTGTGGAGAATGCTGACCTCTCTTCTGCCCCATCAGTCAAGGCGATCTGCCAGTACCCAGACGTTAAGTCAAACGTGCTGAGGTACCGCGCAGCCCCTAACCGATCTATGAGCTCATCAGCTCTGGGGATGGGGTGGGCGTCAGTCCTGGTGACGGAATTGAGTCCCCTGTAGTCCACACAGAACCGGAGTTCTGGTGTGGCACCAGGCGCGGCAGCCTTTGGAACCAAGACCACGGGGCTGGCCCAAGGGCTGTTAGAGGACTCAATCACCCCTAGCGCAAACATCTTGGAGACCTCCTCCTTGATGCAGGCTCTGACCCTGTCAGTCACCCTGTAAGCCTTGTGCTTCACAGGAAGACTGTCCCCAGTGTCCACCTCATGGACGCACCAATGAGTGACACTGGGAACCAGGGAGAACAGGTCAGGGAACTGTCCCAACAGTTGGCGACAGTCACCCTGCTGCTCAGGTGTCAGGGAGGTAGAGAGGTTTACTCCCTCCACTGATCCATCTTGCTCTCGGGCTGACAGGAGGTCAGGAAGAGGCTCGGTCTCCTCCTCCATTCCATCATCTGTAGCTAAGAGCATGCCCACTTGGGACCTCTCCAAGTGGGGCTTCAGGCGGTTCACATGCAGGACCCGCAAGGGGTTCCTGGGAGACTGCAAGTCCACCAAATAGGTAACTGGACTCTTGCGCTCCACCACCGTAAAAGGGCCGGTCCACCTGTCCTGGAGCGCACAAGGCTCCACAGGGGCCATGACCCACACTTTCTGACCAGGCTGAAGCTCTACCAGAGTGGCATTCTGGTCGTACCACCGCTTCATCTCCTCCTGGCTGGCTTCCAGATTTGCCTCAGCAAGTTCTCTGAAACGCCTAGTCTGGTTCCTGAAGGCCAGCATGTAACTGTATACATCCTGGGGAGGTTTCCTGGGAGATTGCTCCCAGCCTTCCTTGACCAAACTCAGAGGTCCTCGCACCGGGTGTCCATAGAGGAGCTCAAAGGGTCTGAACCCTAGAGACTTCTGTGGCACCTCCCGGTATGCAAACAACAGGCATGGTAAGAGGACGTCCCATTTACGCCTCATGGGTTCTTCCAGACCCATAATCATGCCCTTGAGGGTCCGGTTGAATCTCTCAACCAGACCATTTCCCTGAGGGTGGTAAGGAGTGGTGAACTTGTAAGTTACACCGCACTCCTGCCACAGGGACTTCATGTACTTGGACACGAAGTTGGTACCTCTGTCAGACACCACCTCTTGAGGGAATCCCACACATGAGAAAATTCCCATCAGTGCCCGTCCCACCACGGGGGCCGTCACTGTCCTCAGAGGGATGGCTTCAGGGTACCGGGTGGCATGGTCCACCAAGACCAGGATAAACCTGTTGCCCATGGCTGTCTTGGGGTCCAGTGGCCCCACAATGTCAATACCCACCCGTTCAAAGGGGGTGCTGACCACAGGGAATGGCTGGAGAGGAGCCTTGTGCTTCCTCCCACTCTTTCCACTTGCCTGGCAAGTCTGGCATGTCCTGCAGTGAGTGGCGGCACTCCTGCGCATCTGGGGCCAATAGAAATGGGTAACAAGCCTGTCAAAGGTCTTGTCCTGCCCCAGATGTCCCGCTAATGGTACATCATGAGCCAACCCCAGTAGGAAGGCTCTGAAGCGCTGGGGTACCACCAGCACACGGGCTGACCCAGGCTCAGCAACCTTAGGCTCTGAATACAGGAGACCATTCTCCCAGTAAACCCAATGTGATCCAGACTGATCACCTGCTGCCTGGTCTGTGGCCTGTTGCCTCAGACCCACGAGAGAAGGGCATGTGTTCTGCTCCTTGCAGAACTCTTCCCTGGAGGGTCCTCCTTCTTGCTGCCAATGGGTCAGCTCAGGTAGGTCCCCCAGTTCAGCTACCTGTTCCCCTGTAGGCTCCAGGGCATCCCCCTCAGGGTCTGCCTCCTCCTGGACCGTGGGAACTTCGGGGCCGGTTTCCCGCGCCCCCTGCCTCCTCTCTCTCCGGCAGGCACCTGGGCCTCCCTCTCAGGCTCCAGGTCCTCTTGAACACCTTTAGCTGCCATTGACCGGGTGGTCACACATGCCCAATCAGGCAAGCCCAACATTTCTAAATGCGCACTCCGCTCCACCTTAGCCCAAGGTGAGCTCTCCAAATCGTTCCCTAACAAACAGTCAACAGGCATGGCTGGCCTCACAGCTACTTGAAGAGTACCCGAGACCCCCCACTCAAAGGGAACCTGAGCCACCTTGCAGTGACTCTCTGTGTTGTCAGCGGCAACAACCGGATAGAATGCATCAGGGATAACCTGCTCTTTAGACACCAGGTGACACTTGACAGCTGTCACACTGGCTCCTGTGTCTCTCAGAGCCTCCACCCTATGGCCATTGATGGTCACCCACTGCCTGTATTTCTTAGTGTTCTCAGGCAGCGGGGTCCTAGGGACCATCTCAGAGTCTCCTAATGAGACAAGGGAAAACACTGTGGGATCCCCCCACCTTGGGCACCCAACTCCTCCCCCAGGGCTACACTAGCCAACTGCCGGGGGACTGCACTGGTGGGTGCTGGTTTTCCATACAAAGGGCAACGAGGATCGTTTGCCTTGTGGCCAGGGGCGCCACACTTGTAACATACCAGTGGTCCCTGGGGAACAGGGGGCCTGTCAGGGCCACTGGCTTCTTCTCAGGGGGAGGCTGGGAATCTTTCCCTTGGTTCCCTTGGGGTTTACTTTGGGGCCCTTTATGGAACTCCTTCTGTTTACCCTTGTCCCCCCACTCTTCTGCTGGGGACCCTGCCCACCCTTGGCGGAGTCTCCCACGTGACCCTTGTGGACCCGGGTACTCACCCAGCGGTCCGCCTCCTCAGCAAGCTGCCTAGGGTTAGTCAGCTTACTATCAATCAGGTGCTGGCGTAGCTCAGGAAAACAATTACCGGACAAGTGCTCCCAGGCAATCAAATCAAAGAGCGCCTGAAAATCAGTCGCTTTGCTACCCTTTACCCAACCATCCAAGGCTCTACAAAAGAAGGTCACATATTCAACCCAGGTACTGCTTTCAATCTTACTACAGTTCCTGAACCTTTGCCTATAAAGCTCAGGGGTCAAACCATACCTAGTCATTAAGGCATCCTTCATGTGGCTGTACGAATTATAGACTTCAGAGGGCAAATCCAACAAGGTATCCCGCCCTTCACTGAGGAACCGTCCCCACAACCCTGCTCCCCAATCCTTCTCAGGGACCCGGTGGGAAGACATGGCTACCTCATAGGCTTTGAACCACTGCCCTATGTCATCATTTTTAAAAACTCCTTCACCACATCTTTGGGAATATACACCCTAGCTTCAACAGGCACAGGCGGTACACTGCCACCAGAGGGAGTAATCTCTAAGCTCTTGGCCTTCAATTCCAACTCCCTCAAAACTTTCTCATGTTCAAACTGCATTTTCTTTTCCTCTAGGGCCAATTTCCTAGTTTGCATTTCGAATTCTAACTGCCCATTCAGCTTGAGCTTGGTCATCTGCATTTCGTGCATCCTACTCTCCTTCCTGTCCTCCAACTCCTCTGGAGACAGTCCTCTGGCAGAAACACTGCTACCTACTGGGGAAGGTGGTCTTCTAGCCCCTAGACCCAATAGCCCCTCCAGCTGCCCTTCTGCATTCTCAGCCCCTCCACAGGGGCACACCTTGATTCGACCCAGGCCCTCAGCGCCTTTTGAAGGTCCTCCTTCCTGGAGAGTCCGGTCATGGACACTTTAAATTTTTTGCAGAATTGCCTGAGCTGCTTAAGGGTGTAGCATTCTAGCCTCTCTTCTTCCCAATCACACTCAACAGAGGCTACTGATGCTGGTTTCTCCATAGTGACTGAACTTGGCATTTGCAAAAATAGGAAATCCCAGAAAAAATGCTATAAAAGTATGTGGTTGCATTTTGGTCTGCACTCACTAAGTAGTGTTCACCAATCACTGTACATGAGTCACAAATGCAAGTCCAGAATCCTCACCGCTGACCACCAATGTTAGATTTGGGGGTCTCTAGTTGGCAGAGGTATGTACCTTTGTCCAAATAGGGACCCTTGAGTCTAGTCAGGGAAAGTAGGTACACTCCTGAAATAACCCCTGCTCACCCTCTTGGTAGCTTGGCACGAGCAGACAGGCTTAGTTCAGAGGCAGTGTGTAAAGCATTTGTGAACACATACAGTAATCAAGTGACAACACTACAAATGGACACCACACAGGTTATAGATTTATAAAAATAGGTATACTTTATATAGATTTATCACAAGACCATAAACGACAAAAATAATCCACAATACTGTTAAGAATACTTAGTTCTGATCGAAAAGGCTTAATTCAAGGTTCTGTGCGAGACGGTAGCCTCCTCCGGCTACGGCGATGTCGAGAACAAACAGAGTCTAACAAATCCAGCTGACCGCGTCGAGACGGGCCAACACAGCGTAGACAGACTCGGTCACAGTACCTTTTACTTGAAGCGGCAGGCACGGGCGTGCGAGCCGGATGGCTGTTCGTCGCGGTCGCGATGCAAAAATGGAAGCGTTGCAGGACGCGTTGTCCCTCGATGCGGTGCAGGCAGCGGCTCGTTGACGTCGTCGAGACGGAGTCGGTGAGACCAGGGCCGTGCGTTGCAGGGCGAGACGGTGCTTCGATGCGGTGCTGGCAGGTTGCGGTGCGGCGACGGAGCCGGATTCAGGAGCTGGCGTCGATCAGTCCGGACAGCGGTGCGAGTCGGGCGGTGCGTCGCAAAGCGTGCGAGCGGTGCCCAACTCCGGTGCGGTCACAGGACTCGAACTCAGCAGCAGTGACCGTGTCGGTCGGACCAGTTCGATCCGGCGTAGCGAAGCGTTGCAGGACGCGTTGTCCCTCGATGCGGTGCAGGCAGCGGCTCGTTGACGGAGTCGGTGAGACCAGGGCCGTGCGTTGCAGGGCGAGACGGTGCTTCGATGCGGTGCTTACAGGACACCGAGTCGGTCGTGAGAGTCGGTCACAGCTCCCTACCTCTGCAGCCACTGAAACAGAGTTTCCAGCAGCAATTCACAAAGGGGGTGAAGTCCAATGGTCCTGGGACTTCGGTCAGGGGGCAAGCTCTCTTCCAAGCCCTTGGAGATCCTTCACAAGTTGATGAAAGTCACAGCAAAGCAAAAGTTCCTTTCTCCTTTCTTTGGCAGTCAGGCAAACCACTGCAGGCCAATCCCCCAAGCAGCACTTCAGCTTAGGGATAGTCTCTCCTCAGTTTCTTCTTGGTTCCGCTCCTCAGCAAAGGTTTCTTCTTGTTCCCAAAAGTGATCTAATTTTCCTGGGGTCTGGGTGCCCCTCTTATACCCTGATTCTCTTTGTTCTCTGGAGGCAGAGAGGCCTCCGCCTAGTCCAAAACAAGTTCTGGTCAGTCCTGGAGCACTTTGTTTTTCTGACTCCTTCTTTCCTTTCAGAATGTGGGGCAGAGTGCTCAGCCGCCCGGCAGGAGGTGGAGCCAGCATTGTGGAAGGCAGGCACAGCCCTATTCAGACCCAGGTGCAACTCCTCCCTCCACTCTGGATGCAGATCTTTCTATTCAGCCCTGCGCTGACTCACCCTGTCTCCTGTAGCCACCCCCAGCCCCTGTCACTCAATCTCCAGACAAGGAATACACAACCTAGCAGAGGCAGGCTTGGATAGTTAGGCAAGAAAATACCCACTTTCTAAAAGTGGTATTTTCAAACACAGAATGTTAAAACCAACTTCACTAAAAGATGTATTTTATCATCCTGAGTTCAGGCATACTAAATTCGTTTTTCTACCATGTTCCCTGGGTCAGTTCTGACTATAAGGTGTAATAGTCAGTCTGCCCATTCTGGCCTATGGGGAGCAGGTAGCCTTGCAATAGTGAAAAACGAAAATGGCTGTAATTCACTATTAGGACATGCCACACACACCAGGGCATGTCCTACCTTATACTTACAATGCACCCTGCCCTAGGGCCTACTTTAGGGGTGACCAACATGCAGTAAAGGGAAGGTTTAGGGACTGGTACTCACCAAGTCGACAGGGCAGCCCTAGGCTGCACACAGGCTCTGCGATGGCAGGCCTGAGACACATTTTACAAGCCGCTTCTGTGGGTGGCACAACCCGTGCTGCAAGCCCACCAGCGGCATTGGATTTACAAGCCCTGGGCACACTGAGTGCACTGTACTAGGGACTGACAAGTAAACCAATCATCCAATCATGGAGTCACTAATACATATATCAATTAACGATAGGGAGCACTTGCACTTTGGCACTGATTAGCAGCGGCAAAGTGCCCATGAGCATCTAGTCCAGCAAAAACATATCGGCAACAGTGGAGGCATTACGAAAAAATGGAAGGGAGACCTACGCCAAGGATGCCAGGTCTAACACTGGGTTTTTCTTTGTGTACCTGCAATGGGATGAATGTGTTCTGGGCCGGAAAAGAGTTTTCTTTCACTTTTCAAAACAAATTGCCAACACAGCCATTAATAATAGAGAGGAACGTGCACATTATCATAATAATGCTCCCACTTCCTCATGGCACTGTTGCCCTTCCCTCTTCATTGCATTACTGCTCCTCCAACTTCATGTCACTGCTTCTTCACTTCCCTCCATGTGCTACTGCTCCCCTTCTTCATCTCATCTCACTCCACCCCAATCCAATCTACCCTACTCCACCCCACTTCAATCTGTCTCAAGCTACCCCACACCAATCCACCCCACCCAACCTACCCCAATCTACCACACTCAAATCTACCACACTCCAGTTTACCCCAATCTTCCCCACTACAATCTACCCCACTACAATCCCACCCTAACTTACTCCAATTTACCCAATCTACCCCCACTTCATTCTACCTCAACCTACCCCACTCCAATGTAACCCAAAATACCCCACTTGAATCTACCCCACTCCAGTCTATCCCACTCCATTGTACTACACCCCGATCTACCCCAACCTACCCCCACTCTACCCCAATCTACCCAATTCTAATGTAACCCACTCCATTCTACCCCACCCAATTTACCCCAATCTATTCCACCCAACCCAACCCACCCTAACCTACCCCACTCCAATCTACCCCACCCAATCTAACCCACTTCAGTCCACCCTATCTGCCCCACTCCAATCTACCCTATTCCAATCCACCACAATCTACCCCACTACAATATATCCCTTTCTACCCCACTCAATTCAACCCCTCTCTACCCCACTCCAACCTACTGCACTCCAATCTACTCTTTTCAAATTTACGCCAATCTACCTCACTCAAACCTACCCACTCCAATCTACCTTAAACTACCCCACTCCAATCTACCCCAATCTGCCCTAATCTATGCCACTCAATCTACCACAATCTACCCCATTCCAATGTATCCCACTCCAACGTACCCCACCCATCCTACCCCAATCTACCCCACCCCAATTTGCCCCAATCTACCCCACCCCAAACTAACTCAATC
Source organism: Calotriton arnoldi (assembly GCA_963921515.1). Lineage (NCBI taxonomy): Eukaryota > Metazoa > Chordata > Amphibia > Caudata > Salamandridae > Calotriton > Calotriton arnoldi. The sequence continues at coordinate 1,102,322 of CAWUFW010005631.1, forward strand.
TGCCCATCCCAATCTAACCCACCTCCATCTACCTAAATCTACCACACCCCAATCTATCACACACCAATCTACCACACCCAATCTACCCCACCTCAATCTACCCAACCTCAATCTACCCCACCCAATCTACCCCAACCTACCCCACCCCAAAATCTACTCCACTCCAATTTAACACTCAAAGCCCCCTAATCTACCTCACCCTAAACTACTCCAATCTACCTCACATGCCCCAATCTACCACACCCAATTTACCTCAATCTACCCCACTCCAGTCTACCCCATCTACCCAATTCCAATCTACCCCACTAAAATCTACCCCGATTTACCCCACTTCAATCTGTCCCACCCCACTCCAATCTACCCCACTTCAATCTACCCCAATTTACCCCACACCAATCCACCCCAATCTACCACACCTAACCTACCTCAATCTACCCCACTCAAATCTACTACAATCTGCCCCACTCCAATTTACCCCAAACTACCCCACTCCAATTCACCACACTCCAATCAACCCCAATCTACCACACACTATCCCACTCTAATCTACTCCACAACAATCTATCCCACTCCAATCTACCATAATCTACCCCACTACAATCTACCTCAACCTACCCTATTCCATCTACCCCACTGCAATCTACCCTACTCAATCTGCCCCACTCCAAACTACCCCACTACTATCTACCCAACTCCAATCTACCCTACTCCAAACCTACCCCAATCTACCCACCCAAATCTAGCCTACCCCAATTTACCCCACACCAGTCTACCCCAATTTGCCCCAATCTACCCCACCCTAATCTTCCCTAATCTACCCCACCCAAGTCTCCCCCACCCCAATCTGCCCACCACAATCTGCCCCAATCTACCTACCCCAATCTACCAGACTCCAATCTACCCCACCCTTCTCTACCACACCCCACTCCACTTACTTTTAGCCATGCAGCTACAGCAGCCACACTGGTGTACAGCATGGCTAAAAACATTTCCTAAGCCAATAGCTCTCGCATAGCCATGACTGACTGGCTTTGCCAATGCTTGTTAATCAAGCAATCAGCACATAGAAGCTCTCTTCTGAGCATTTTGGTGCTCCTTAAATGTTATTTTCATTTAATTTCTCATTACTAGACAGATGCAAATGGGCAGTGCATAACACGAGTGAAATGGATGTTCTATACAAGTATGTCATATGCGCAACTCCAAAAGTTATTGTGAGTCAAGAATTAACACTAAGGGGCAGATTTACAAGCCCCTTGCGCCACTTTTGCGCCACTTTTACCATGTTAAAAATGACGTTAAGTGGTGCAAGAGGGCTTGTAAATAAGCCCCTAAATATCTAACTAAAATAAAATACCTAACTAAATAAATACTGAATTGGGGAAAGTGGCATTGGCGTAGAAATGTGTGCCACACAGTAGGTCAGCTTGTGTGGCATGTTAGTTTGAGTGCCATGCCCGTCTAAAAAGCATGGCTGTCAGTAGTTCCATTAGGTATGGTGACATTATCATTGGTGTTGCCCACACAGTCATGCCTGGGGTGCGCTGGTAACCCACTGACACTAGCAAGTGGAACAAAAACAATGCCTGCATGTACGCAGCAGTGAGAGGGAAACCTGCCTGGTTATTGGATTGAAGTCTTTGATTCACTCTTGAATCAGTGGTGTTGTTATGCTTCCACATCAAACAGTGTGATCTTCTACAGGGTGGTTATCGTTCTCCTCCTCTCTCTGCCCGTTGATGCGGTATGTGGATAGTCTGTATCAATATCACCACACAGCAATTTGTTGCTGTCATTCAAAGATACATAGCAAGCTGGGATACTTTTTATGGTTTGCACATTGGGGTTTTCCAACGTTTCAGATGTGAATCCCTTGATTTGGGACTGGTTTGCATCGACTGTAAGCAAGGGCAAAGTTTCAAGAATCCACAATTACTCAATCAATTTGCAGTGGCTGTTTTGTATAAAGGTATATTGCTTTGCCCTTTTTGCAATAACTTAATGTCATGTCAAAACCACATGTGCCTGAAGAGGAGCTGCGTGTTTCTGCAGCTATCGAAGTCTCTCTCCCCTCTGAAGTTGGATTACTCTTTGTACTTTGCTCACTCTGGAATGTCCAGGTCTCTCCCTTGGTATGTGTGGAATGTTTAAACGGTTGGGAAAGATCTTTGGTCTCCTCGGAGTTTGCACAAAGCTAAGCTCTGGCTGTAAATTAGTTTTAGAATAATGATGGACTCCGCAGTAAAATGTGTGTGTATTTTATATATGTTTGAATGACTGTCTGGGACTAGTTAGCTAAGGCTGGTATGCTTTTTGGACCAGTCCTCCATTTTGGATCTGCAAAAAAATCCAAAATGGAGGCCAGGCAGAAGACTTTGCTGTCAAACTCAGTTGTAAGGAGGTGCCCTCTATCCAGCAGTCCGCTCTGTGGCCACCATGCTCAGTGGTATATGGCAAAACGGGCTGTCACCCTTCCTTGAGTCATAGTCACACCTCTTACATGCCCCCTTTTCTACGAGTAAAACGTGTTGCTGTGGTGTGGCAACTCCCTCGGGGAGAGATAACTGAGAGGGGTGGGGAGCTTTTCTAGGGGGTATAATGTAGTATGTAACAGAGGGAAATCTCTTTTGGTTTCGGTTTCTTCACTGGAGACAGAAGGATATGGTCTGTGCGCTCTTACAGTACCAGGCAATGGCTGTCTTGGATCGCCCGTGTGGTCGGTGTGGTAGGGCTGCCTGTGTTCAGGATATAAATCCTACTTGGCATTGTACTACTATGCATGCTGACTGATTTAGTATTACTGTTGTGCGTCTTGGACTAATGTTGGGATTAGAAATATACAGTATATTCTCCCAGAAATGCTTTCTGACCAGGTGCAGTGGCACTAGGGCAGAGAGACTGGAGGGGCCCACTGACCTCTGATAAGTGCTGTAGTTTACTACCCCAACAGAAGTCAAAGTGGGTATTTTCCTTGCTTGCACGGGGCCCATGGCATTCTTGCTATGCTGCTGCTCCTGACCCAGTTCAAAGGAAGCTCTCATGGAGGGCGGGAGTCAGGTGACCTTAAGGAAGGATGGTGCAGGTCAGACATTCATTGCTCCTGCGTCTGCATGACACTTTATATTGGACAGCCCGTTTGCTCCAACTAACTCATTTGATAAGAGGTGCAATGTTAGGATTGGCTTGTTTGCGTGCAAGACATCCTGCAGCAATTTACATCCCATGTTACTTTGTTAATTTATTAAGTATTAATTTGCAAATTCACAGTCCCTACAGATACATGGTTCAGAGAAATAATTTGAGTGGAAATTTGTTAAGTTAACGTTTCCCAGGAAAATCCAGATATATTTAACTTAAATTGAGTTTAATATATGTGTAACAAAGAAATCCATGTGCTGCATCGTACCATACATATTATATATGCCAATATATTTCTTAATGATATGCAGGAGCTTCCCCATTTGTGGAATGTGCTTTGTTTTAGATGCAATCAGTGGTAATACATGGATACATTAGCCGCCTTGTGTCCACTGGCCAAATGGTAAAAAAAAGAAAGCTTGAACAAGCAATGATGAATCCATTTTGTTTTGCACTTGACATTTTGCCTTTTTCCTACTGTTTTTGCTGATTCTCTTTGTTGGCCTTAGGACTCTGAGCACTTTACCACTGCTAGCCAGTGCTAGAGTGCATGTGCTTCTCCCCTAAATATGATGACATTGGTGTATAACTGTTCGGCATATTTGTTGTACTGGTAAGTCCCTTGTAAAATGATATACCATATACCCAGGGTCTGTACTTCAAATGAAACAAGTGAGCTGCAGCACTAATTGTACCCCCACAGAAGTAGCCTTTTAAACCTGTCTAAGGTTTGTCACTGCAGTGCCTGTGTCTGCAGTTTACTGCCACTTCGAGGTGGTATTTAAAACTAAATGCCAAGGCTTAAACTCCTCTTTTATTGCATATACGTCACCCCTAACTTAGGCCCAAATTAACCCCAAGGGCAGGGTGCCATGTAAGTAAAATGTAGGACATGTGTGGTTATGTTTTACATGCGCTGGTAGTGACAAACTGTCTATATCATTTTTCACTACTGTGAGGCCTACTCCTCTTGGTTGGCTTTGACATTACTGTTTTAGAAATGCCACTTTTAGAGAGTGGAAATTTCTCTACACTTACTGCTTTGTGTGCCTGACAGCCTGTCTCCAATACAAGTCTGGGGTGGGTGACAGCTACACTTTGTGCATTCCTTCTAGACAGCCACAACACAGGAATGATAGGTGTGTCTTGGTACCCATCTACATACATCTGCATTCCGATGGCCTTGCCTGGACAGGATGGAAGGGAGGGGCTAACACTTCACTTGAATAGGCTGTGTACTACCCCCACACAAAGGACTGATTATCCCCCACAGATAGACTAGACAGGACTGGTTGAAAGGGATACTTGTGCACCTCAGAGAGCTGCTTTGAAGTCACTCCCCACTTCAAAGGCACTTTTGGGTATAAGTACTGGGTCTCTGACTAACTAAAACCAGACACAACTGGACTTGCAAATGAAGCTCTGCCAGAAGAACTGCTGCGCTGCTTAAAGGACTCATCTTTGGACTGCAGACTTGGAAGGCCTGCTTTTCTCTTGTGTTGCCCTGCTGCTCTCAGACTCTGCTGTAGGAGAGCTGGACTCTGCCTTCCCTTCAAGCGATCTCCAAGGGCTTGTTGGCTTCCCTCCTGTTGCCTGAGACTCAGGGAAATCAAAGTCTCTACCCCTGTTCCTGTGCCTGGCTCACTGGAAGTGACCCTGATACTTGCAACATGGATTTCGAGGTATCTCCTGTCTGTGTGAAGCAGAACCGGCACATCCACCTGGTTGCGGGAGTAAAATCAGCATATCGCATTGGAACTTGTGCTTGGCCTCCAGAGATCGAAGCATCGGACAGCGTATCGCCGTCGTTGCAGCTTGGTGAGATCGATGCATCCCCTCAACTGCGTGGCAGAATTTGGCGCATCGCTCAACGCCTTTCGACTCCAGCACCCATGTTAGGAGTTGACACATTGCCTTCACTGTGTGTGGAAGATCGATGCATCTTGTTGCTTGTGACCAGGAAAGGTACTTTGTTCATCAGGGCCCACGTGTGCCCTGTAGCCTGCCTGCACTTCCACAAGGTCGGCCCGAAATTTGACTTTTTAGCGCTACTTGCTTCTAAGCGCTTTATTGCATTTATTCATTTAATGTTCAATATCTCACCTTCTATACATTGGATTTTTGGAGTTTTAGTCTTGTTTTATTTATAATATAATAATCTATTTGTATAAACCTGTGTGGAGTCTTTTTGTAGTGGATGTGTGTGTGTTGCACAAATACTTTACACATTACCTCTTTAGATAAGGCTGACTGCTCTGTGCCAAGCTACCAGAGGGGGAGCAATGGTTATCTTTTAGTGCGTATCTAGCCTACCCTGACTAGAGTGGTGGTTGCTGCCTGGCCTGGGTGCATACCTCAGCAAACCAGAATCCCATTTTCATTACATTCGGGTCATTGCACCAGGAGTACTTTTACATCACAATCCTTTACATTAAGAGTAATTTACCTTGCAGATAAGTGCACTTTTTAAATATATATATATATATGTGTGTGTGTGTGTGTGTGTGTGTGTATATATATATATATATGCTGCCAGTTTCCTGCTAGCACAGCGGCGCCACGCTGCAAGAAGAGCCCGCACTCCAGGTAAGTCCAATTCAATTAAATTTTATTTTTGCTGACGCGTTTCGACCAGAAGGTTTTTGTCAAAGCTAGGGAAGGTACATAGTAGTGCAGTATTTATAGCATACATTGTGACATAGAAAAACAAAATAAACATAGGAAAAAGACTTTTAGGCATTATAGAAAATGCCAACTCATCAGTCACATGAAAAAAGACTATCTCTAGTCAGGTAAGTACCTTTTCTGTCCCATGTAAAATTGTGTTGGGTAAATAAAATATTGCACAAGACAATGTTGTTATAGCCACAACTGAATTAATTAAACATAAAAAATGTAAAAGAAAAAAAATGATAGTTAGGAATGGGCCTCGGCTGGAGACGAGAGTAGGCAGATGCAAGTGCTAGAAAGTGCCTGTCACCTCATGGGACTCACAGTGCCCAGTTTCTCAGAACAAATGACATTGCAATGTAGTGCCCACTGGTGCGGAGGCACCGAACATTAAGAAATATATATACATACATACATACATAAACATATCAAGTCCAGAACTCTGTAGATATCCGAAGAAACACGCGCTCTTCAGACGTAGCAATCTTCATAAATTTAATGAGCTGGCAGTGAAAAACTCAAAGCGTCTCGAGAACACACGTTCTCTTGGTAACGAGTAAAACATTCCACACATACCAAGGGAGAGACCTGGACATTCCAGAGTGAGCACAGTACAAAGAGTAAACCAACTTCAGAAGGGAGAGAGACTTCGATAGCTTCAAAAACACGCAGCTCCTCTCCAGGCACATGTGGTTTTGACATGAACGCACCATACATAAAGATTTACCAGTTAACAATTGTTAAAGGAACATTGTCTTATTTCAGTGTGTCAAAGAAGTAATAGTGCACAGGCCACTTTCTAAAATAAAATAAAATAAACATCATCATTAGTGCAATAGTCTCATAATACATTTCAGAGAGAAGACCCAAACAATTACGACAATAAAGTAGAGAGGTTACATCCACCTCCTATCCAACCTCATTGGTGTCAATACATTACGTTGTGTCACTTAAACATCATAATAAACAGCTTAAAATTCCCAAGTGGACCAGCAAAACCCCCTTCTCAGTTTGCCCCATTTGTATTAAAGAGGCATCATCCGCTGCAATGACGTAAAGTGCAGATTAGCCATAAGGTAAATCACTCAAACAGTGTATAATGTCAAAAGCGTGGCCCCTTTGGCAGTACTTAACCAATTATAAGATCATATTACGGCCTAGTGGACCGGTGACACATGTCCCAACAGACAAACTACATTTTCATATATATAATGTATTGTGTTTTGTGAACCTAAATAAAACAAGAAATTATAAAACATAATATAAATGTAAACCATAGGTAAGGAGGCCCTGAAATACACATCTCATGCAATATCACAATATAATTCTCAATTCATATATTCTGCATGTAATCTATTAGGGCGTAGAGATGGCATGACTATGGTAAAATATCATATTAGTGACCAGGTTATACCCACTCAGGAAATAAAAAGAAAAGAAAATTTTGGCTAAAATAGCTAACACATCCACTGTCTAGAGTCCTGTTACAAAGCTAGCCTTGAATAACCAAACAAACTCCATACCATCCTATGCCTGTACCTGGATATAACCCAGGTCGAATCAGCGTGTCCCCTCTTATATATATAAACCCTTAAAGGAGTCCCACACAAAAAAATGCTGAATAGCAACAGGAAAGCATATGGACTGCAAGCGAAACATTTCTGGTACAAAGTAACCAGACTCATGCAAAGACCATTTAACCCAAATGTACCACTAATTTTTCATCTGTGTTCCGACCCAGTGGATGCTGTGTTCAGAACCCTAGGAGGTAAGATTCCAATCTTCTGAGAGTACGAACTCTGTCACCCCCTGAGGTTTGTGGTGACATAAACATATATGTATATGCATCTATATATTTATACACACACACATACACACACTAGTTTCCATAGGAAGAGCGTTTTTCATTTGCCAATATCTTTGGCGCCGTTTGACGAATCTTCACGAAATTTTCAAAACTAATGGGCACTCACTTCAGCTGCTGTGTTAAAAGTTTTGGGGGCCGAGAAAAGGGGGGGGCCCAAAACGCTTTTTCTCAATGTTAATTTCCATAAGAAACTTTAGACACGGCTACAGCCCGAACTGCTGAACGGAATTACACCAAATTTGGCAGAAAGGTAGCTCTTTGTCCAGAAAGTACTCTTTTTGTTAAATGGTGTAAATCCATTGAGTAGTTCCTGAGAAATTTAAAGATTTATCAGATATACAACTGTGGCTGCGATGGATCTGGGAACCCTCCCGATATCGTGCCTGAGTTCTGATTGGCTGCCAACACTTCAATCCAGGAAGTGTTGGTAGCCGTCTTGTGACTCGGTTGAACCGAGTCACAAGAAAAAATATTTTAAAGAAAGATAAGGGGGCAGGGTAGAAACACATTGACCACACTGGCCTCTTGGGGGGGATACAGGGAGGTGAGATGAAAACAGAGGAGGAAAGCGCAGAGAGAAGGATAATGTGGGGAAGAGAGAGGGTTAGACAGATAGGTACAGATGTAGAGGGAGGCACAGAGCGAGACGTACAAAGGTATGTATTTGAGAGAGAGGGGTGAGGTAGAGCATGTTGAGAAAGAGAGGGGAAGACATGTAGAAAGAGATGAAAAGAGAGCTGCGGGGTAGAGGTAGGGGGACAGATGTAAAACAGAAAGAAAGGTCAGGCAAGGAGAGGTAGAGGGTGCTACAAATAGGAAGTTGGAGAGAAGGGTAGATAGAGAAATGAGGTAGCGAGAAAGGCAGTATTTGGTGATTGGTGACATAGAGAGAGAGAAATGAGTTACAACAAAATAGGTAGATAGAGGTGGAGTAGAGAAAGGGGAGTTAGAAAGAAAAGGGAGACTTGGAGGCAAGGTAGAGGGAGGTGAAGTGAAAAGTAAATTAGGGGAGGTAGACAGGGAAGTCGAGAGAGAGGTAAAGAATGGTGAGTTGAGGTAGGGAGAGAAAAATGATAGAGCATGAGATAGATGAGCAGTGAAATATTGATGGAGCATAGATGTTATCATGCATCCATCTTCACCAATTCCCACCTGTGACAAGTCGATTTACGACACCTTTTTACATGGATGAGACAAAATAAATGATATCTTTGCCTGCTGAGAGAAATTTCATTTGCACACTCATGTTTTAGATACTGCATCGTAAAAGCATGCAGAATGTTAGAATATATGAAATATGTAGCAGTGAGAAACTATGCTACGAAACGATAAAGTTATGCTGAAGTATTTACGTGTTATAGAAGAAAAGATGAAAAATCCAACTGTAACCTTTAGAGAAAACTTACATTGACGAATAAATAATGTGCATTGGATAGTGTATTACCTTTAACTGCATTAGAAACTCGTGTATTGACACTAATTAAATACAAAGAATGCAATTAACAGAGGTTTCACATAGATTTGTAGAAGATTTTGCTGTAATGAAAACAAACGAAATATGCATTTTAAGGTAGTCTGTTGAAATAAGCTTACATGGCAAAGTATAGAAAATACTGACATACTACTCGAAAGAAGAAAATTTGAGTAGTGCTTAATACTGACGTATTTCTTAAGCAAAACGTTTTTGAATGAAGAAGAAAAAGCTAAATGCATTTAGAAATGTGTGCTCTTTAATATTAATAATATTTTGTGATTTAGCTGTTTTCTGCTTTGGCCTCAAAGGATTTCTTTCCTTAGCTAATGTTAAATCATGTGAAATCTGTCACCCAAGCCCTATGAGAACTTTCTGTAAAGCTTCCATTTGCGTTCTAGTTTTCAATAGTCTCTCTTCACACTCGTAGCATATTTGATAGAAATTGTAGCAAAGTTTTGAAACATCCCAGCGAAATGCACCTGGGAATGGACTGACGACAGATGACTAAGGGTACCGCTTACTTCCGAGGAGGTTACTAGACTCTAACCAAATGGAATATAATGATTCTAAAGAAAACTTGAGCAATGGATTACTTAATTCTTCTGGATTCATATATCTTACCGATCACCACATAACAGCCCATCGTGAGCGACCAATGAAACCCCATGAATTGATTAAATCGATACTTTAAGGGGTGTAAACTTAGATGTATAGGAGTATAATTGCCCAAATTAAGGAGGAGTCAGGGGATGACTGACTAGCAGTCTGACCTTTCCCTGCCCGATATGCTGTTGGTTTTTCCCTTGATCCACGCATATTGCTTGTCGTGAATTTTCCTGTTTCCTTGCCCCTAATCATTAGTTCTGAGTGCACAGACTATAATGAACTGAACTTCCAGCGAACTGAGTACTTATCCTGTGCTATTGCCGGCTGGCAATCGGGCGCAGGGAGATAACTTTTTTCAGCTGAGGGGTTATTCTGACTCCTGATGTGGCAATCAAAGCTGCATAACGGATACAAACTGAATTCTTGTGGCCAGAACTTGAGACAACATTGATTTGGTTTGTATGAGTATCACTGAACCTAAAATTTCATGTACTGTGTGGTTTTCTTTGCAATCTCACTTGCTAATGAATCTGATCTATAAATGTATTTCTGTTTTTACCATATTCTTGAGGCATTAGATAAATGTTCTTACTAAACTACCTTTATCGAGTCTGTCTCATTCTTTTGTTGATATTCTTTGTCTCTAGAAATCTATTTTCATGGCTGATAAAGGTGCTATGTTATGTGGAGAAACAGTTTGAGATAATTATCTATTCCAGGTCCTCATAGGATAATTGTTTATTCCCCGAACATTCTAGCCCCTTATAGCTCAACGCAAGATCCATCGGAGGACCTAAGTGATGGTTGGTAGCAGTTGGTAGAAGGTTCTAAGTGACATGAGATATATCATGAGAAATGGGCCTGATGAATTGATATTAAGCTATACCAGAAAAGATAAGTAGCAGGAAAGGGTTTTGCCAGATTCGCTTCCGCTGGATCAGTTTTCTGATAGCTTGTCGGATGGTTTGGTATTGACTATCAAAACTGGGGTGTAAGGGGAATGTTGTTATGCAGATTTCTTTCTAGTTTAGGGTTCAGTGAGTTTCTTTGATCAAATGATAATCCTGACGACGAAGAGTCGACAAGACCAGGTAAGGAAAGTATAGATAGATAGGACTGTGTAATTGTGATCAAAAAGGTGTTACGTCTTTTGTTTCTGTGAAATTTAGCATAGATGTGTTGTCTTGAAGTTGAGAACGGGTCCGTCGTGGCCTAAGATCCCGGGAAATACATCTAAAGGTGGGTCTCAGTGTGGCATACACTGAGTACGTTTGTCTGCTGTTTCAAGGGTGCTGTGAGTAACACGTCATTGCCAGTACCACCAGTGAAGGGAAACGTTGTGAGAGTGTGACTCCTAGAGTGCACAGGGAGGAATCCTAAAGATTTTCCTTAAGTGAAATCGAGCTAAACGAGGTTTTACGGTGTTCGAATGGAAAATTTCAGAGTGTAGGACAATCTGTAATTTCTTTTAGTGGAGCAGACAAGAGGTGTTTTATGTTTAATGTATGTGTTGTGTTAAAACGTGTTGAAAAGGAAGACAATTGAAATTGGAAAGGGAGGGATCAGAGCTGTGAGGAGTTAGACTGACGTCATAAAAGTGTCACACTGCGATAGGGTGGTTGGTGTAGAGCCGCACCGGGATTGGTTGTTGAGATCGCGTTGTGATTGGAAGTTGAAACGATAATATGGAAGTAAGCATTTCTAAAATAAGATTGATTGGAATTAAAAAAAGAGATGTCATGAAATTCTTTATGTGATTAAGGGCTTCGATACGTAGAGATGAGCCTATTTCTACTAGGGAAGAAGTTCCGGTGGCTCCGGGAGGAACGCCAGCTTTGTATATGTCACTGGAGAAAGGATATCATACTTGCACTTGGTTGTAAAACTGGATGAGGTATACCGAGAAGGATGGTCCTTTGGCTTTTCCACAGTATGGAGCTGTTAATGTATGAATTTTGGAAAACTTGAGGAGACAAATGAATGACATGAAACCATTGCCTAGACCCATACAATTTGAGGCTCTCGAAGAATGGGAACATGTAGCTCATCAGAAAGGAAAGGAGAAATATCAGAGTAGATATAAAAACACCTTAAATCGATATGTAAATGGCATTCACAGAAGAAAATGTGGAGACAGGACGTTCCGTAGGGTGCTCGAATGTATCCTGTCAGAGTAGTTGAGAATAAGGAAGGAGAGAAATGTAAAGAGAAAAAGAAGCATTTAGAGGACTCATTAGCCAAAGTTCTTACATTAACTGAAGAGAACACTGACGAAATAGATGATGAGTTATTGGGTGAGTTATTAATGAATTGACCTCCACCTTATAACGAAGAGCAGGCAAAATCAGGAGCCAACCCGTTTGTGGGGATGACACCAGATGCACCACCTTTACCCAATGATTCAGATCCTGGAAAACCCTTTTTGTCCGGTGGACAGACCCCTGGTGAAGTAGAATTTAATACTGCTATGACTACTGGTCCAGATGCTTTGTTCGTCCCTGTTACTATAGGTCCAGTTGTGCCTTTGTATCAGGCAGGTAAGGGACCATCTCAAGTACATGCGATGACAATACCTATTGGGTTGAAGGATAAGAATTTCATCACACAAGAATTGAATAGAGAGCAAATAAATCAGAATGCAGCATATGTCGGAGAAAATACTGACATGAGGAAATGGGATGGGAACTAGTGAGAAGATAATATATACAACGGAAGGAAGATCAGACACTTTGACTGGTACTTCAAAAGAATTCCCGAAACCCCAAGTAGAGGCCCACAGGCTCTGACAGGGAAGGTATTGCAAAAGGGGACTCAAAGATTGAAGACCCCTGATGCACCGCGTTTAGTGGAAATTGGTGGGCAACCCCGAGAAAGAGACATGAATAAATCTATAGGGCCCACTCCAGAAGAACTTGATGACTGGATTAGGGATATGGCTCCAAAGACTATTGCAAAGAATACTGCAGGAAAAACCTGTAAGGAAATGGATGTTAGTACAGATAGTACCTTAGATATAGGTAGGCTAAAAGTAGAACTAGAAGAGATGATTTTGGTAACTATTAGCCAAGAGAGGTCAGCAAAATATTGTGACAATGAGTTGCTGTTCATGTTTAAGGATATCACTCGAAAAGCTAGAAACACACATGAGAAATTTGTCGAGGTAGCGCAGAAATATGGAGTGGATGTACAGAAATCAAAGGCATTGCAGAAGACATATTGATTGGATTTGAGTGACAAAGATTTGGAAGCTTTGAACCCATCAGGAAAAAGACTGCAGATTAAGGAGTTATTAACTACCCTCAAGCAATGGGAAGAAGTAGAGAGATGGGAAGGCAGATGGGGCAAAAAGAAAGAGGAAACAGTAGAAACTCTTCCTCTGTATCCCATGATTGAAAGAGAAAATGGGGAAACAGAGACAAAGGCATATCCCATGAGAGAGGTGCCAGGAGGAGGTTATGTCCATGTCCCTTGGACTAGGTCAGACATATTGTCTTTCTCAAATGATTTTCCAAAATTGAGAGACAAACCTGCTGAGTGGTATAAGCAAGTTGAGAGATATTTACAGGTTTCAAAGGTTTTGTTAAAGGATTTGGATACCCTATTTGACATCATAGTCCCGACTGATTTATGGACAGAGTGTAAGATTGCGGTTAATTGGCCGGAAACAGAGCCTGCCATAGATTCGAAAACTGGTGCACCGTCACCCGAGGTAATGAGAAAATACAATCAGGTTATTACCTATTTAAAGGGAAAGATTTCGCCGAAGGAAACTGATTGGGTGAAAATAGACAGGACGACTCAAGAGTTAAAAGAGACTGTGCAAGCTTACTATGAGAGGCTTCTACAGGCATTTAAATAATATAGTGGAATCAAGAGTGTGTCGGAAATGGATATGGGACATTTTGTGTATCGGTTTGTGTATGGTTTAAGACCTGAAATAAGTGCAATGATACAACAGCACTTCATTAGTTGGCAGAGTAAACCGATTGATGAGATTCTTCGGTATGCGAAATATTGTGGAGATGACAGATTCTCGGCATAAAAAGTTGAAAGAGAAATTGATGTTGGCTCAGGTGAAGGCAGCAAAAAGAGGTTACATGGGGTTTGACACAGATTTTTCAGGAATGATTCAGGGAAATGGTCAAACGACCACTGGAATGCAAGGTGTAGCAGGAAATTCTTCAAAGAATTTGGTGCCTCAAGGTAGAGGAAAAGGAACTTTTATAGAGACTTTGAAAAAGACTTATCCATGTCACATTGGCAGCAAGTGTGGGCATTGGAAGCAATACAGCAAATCAGGTGTCTGGACAGCCCGTACCAGGAAAGGTGATGCAGCCTCAGACAGGTGATGTGATGCAAAATCAGCCAATGCATAGACAGAGAAATCAAAATTTGAATATGCCACAAGCTCCTATGCCTCATTTGAACGGCCAGGTGCAGAAATACAATGTAAACATGGGTTTCCATACCAATGATAAGATAAATTTGAATGAACAAGTAGCTTCACAGTACCTAGTGCAAATTGATGACAGTGATTCTGAAATATCACACTGATGGTGCCTGAAGGGGGAGGAAGAATGCGTGCTTGGTGCATCCTTAGAGGTAGATCAGAGTGGTCCCTATGTGGATGGCAAGGTAAATGGAACATCTATTACATTCCTTGTAGACACTGGTGCTACCCATTACACTGTGAGAACTGTGGAAATTCCCAGCCTACCCCTCTCGGGAACAAGAATTCAAGTTGTAGGAGTTTCTAACCAATTGCTGTCGACTACTGTGACCGAGCCTGTACAGGTATAAATTGGGTCATTTAAGGGTTTACATAAATTTGTGGTATGTGACTCAAGTCCAGTAAATTTGTTAGTGCAAGATCTGCTGTGTAAACTGAATTGTTCTATCTATTGTACACCAAAGGGAATACAATTCCATACTAATGATGAAGATGTGGTATTCAAAATGGATAAACAGAAAACAGAAGTGGAAGGATTATTTCCTCTACTCACCGAAATCAATTTGCCACTTGAATTGAGAGACACATTGCTACCTGAAGTTTGGAATTTTACAGGAAAGGATATCAGATCGATGAGGGGAGTAGCTCCTATCCAAATAACTCTGAAGCCAAATGCAGAATTTCCTAGAACACCTTCATACAATTTAAGTCTGGAAACAATTGCAGGTATAACACCCTTGATTGACACCTTGATAGAGCAAGGATTTTGAGAGAGATTTTGGGAAGTCTATGCAATTCACCTATCATGGGTATTCGTAAACCAAACGAAAAATGTGGGATTGTTCAAGATTTGCGGAAAATAAACCAGATTGTGATACCATGTTGCCCGGTTGTACCAAATCCTGCTGTAATTCTATACCAGATCCCTTGTGAAGCTGAGTGGTTTTCTGTTATTGATTTATGTCAAGTCTTCTTCTCCATACCTTTGCATTCGGATAGCCAATATTTGTTTGCATTCCGGTTCGGACACCGTGTCTTGGCATAGTGCCGAGTTCCACAAGGGTATACAGAAAGTCCTTCGATTTTTTCAACCAGATATTGAAAATAAATCTGGAATCATTGGAGATGCAAAATCATTCTGTGTTAATACAATATATAGATGATTTGTTGGTTGCATCAGGTACCCAAGGGGCTTGCGTTTGTGATACTATTGCCTTGTTGAATTATTTGGCAATAAGTGGGCACAAGGTGTCACCAGCAAAAAAATTTTTTTGCAAAAGAGAAGTTCTTTACTTGGGACACCATATTGAGAAGGGAGTCAGGAAGGTGTCGCAAGACCGGATTACTGCCATTTTGAGGATGAATCCACCAAGCACACAAAAGGAAGTTCGCATGTTTTTGGGAATGGTTGGCTACTTCCGACAATGGATTCCAAACTTTTCCTTGACAGTCAAGCCTCTTCAAAGGCTTACACACAAAGATGGGTCAGATCCAGTCCCAAGGGATGATGAATGCATGCGCTCTTTTAATGAACTGCGGGACAGTTTGTGTCGAGCTTCAGCATTGGGAATGCCCGACTTTAACAAGAGTTTTACTCTGTTCTGCAGTGAGCACTGTCAGTTCTAACACAAATGCAAGGAACTGCTTGCAGACCTGTTGCATATTTTTCAGCTACTTTAGATCCTGTAGCTGTGTGAGTCTGGAACAGTGTGAAAGCATTGTGATGGGTCATCCTTTGAGAGTACATGTGCCATATTCTGTTGAGATTTTGCTTAATCGTACTAGAACGCAACATCTCACAAGTAGCCGATTGACTAAGTACGAACAGGTGATTTTGGGAGCAGACATTGTGACTCTAACAAGGTGTACGAGTTTAAATGCAGCAACTTTGATGCCCTTGCCCGGACATGAAGTTGTAATTGATGAAGCAGATTGTCTGGATATGACTGAACTGTGCACTAAACCATGTCCTGATATTATGGATGTTCCTTTGCCTGAATCAGACCATGTGTTGTTCATGGATGGATCATGTTTGAGAGACTATGGAGGTACCTTGAGAGCTGCATATGCTATTTATACGGTAGGTGGAGTTGAGGAACCGTCATGGTTGAAAGGAGTGTATTCAGCTCAAGTGGCTGAGTTAATTGCACTAACCAAGGCTTGCAGCATTACTGAACAATTGAGAGTCACCATATTCACGGACAGCCAATATGGATTTGGGGTTGTCCATGATTTTGGGCAGTTGTGGTCTCAACGTGGGTACATGACCTCTTCGGGTTCACCCATACGAAATGGAGAGAGAGTGAAAAACCTATTGGTGTCACTACAACTGCCGGCCCAAATTGCAGTAGGAAAGTGCTCAGCGCACCGACAGGGAAAAGATTATGTGACCGTCGGAATCCGCTATGCGGACGAGACCACGCGCTATTGCGCTCTAAATTCTTACGTCTTTAATGGGGATCCGTTAAAGGAACAATCTGATGACACAGAGTGCAGACTAATGTTTTCAGTCGTAGAAACATGGGAAGAGATTAAAGAGTTGCAGGATGGAGTGCCACAAACTGAAAGAGAAGGGTGGATTAAATCAGGATACCAGCGTCAACAGGAAGATGAGATGTGGGTATCCCCTGATGGGAGGCCAGTTTTACCTGATAGTTTATTGTCACCCATGGCGAGAAACTACCATGGTCCTGCACATGTGGGAAGAGATGCTATGCTGCGCCTCTTTCAACAAACATGGCTTAATCCCCGATTCAGAGCCATTGCAGAAGTTCTATGCCAGAGATGTGCGGTATGCCAACAACAAAATGCAGGAAGGAAATCGTTGGTCAGCACAAGTCATACTGGGAAATCAGGGGGTCCTTTCAGCAGGATGCAGATTGACTTTGTGGAGATGCCCCCTTGCAATGGATTAAAGTATGCTTTAGTGATTGTGTGTCTGTTTTCTTGTTGGGTGGAAGCCTATCTTATGAGACGTAATGACAGCTTAACAGTGGCTAAACTGTGTCTTAGAGAGTTAATACTGAGATTTGGATTTCCGACCTCTTTGGAATCAGATAGAGGGTCTCATTTCAATAACGAGGTGATACGAATGCTTTGTGCAGCACTCCAGATTGAGCAGAAGCTGCATTGTGCCTAGTGACCCGAGGTGTCAGGGGTGGTTGAACAGGTCAACGGAACATTAAAGTCCCGATTGGCAAAAGTGTATGCGTCTACATCTCTGAAATGACCTGATGCTTTGCCCTTGGTGTTGATGAGAAGAACAGGACTGTCCCCGTGTGAGATAATAATGGGGAGGGCTATGAGACAGCCTGCAGTCCCAGCAAATCAGCTTGTAAATATAACTGATGATTTGTTACTCGATTACTGTAAAGGATTGGCTGATGTGGTGCGTTCTGTGTCACACCAGGTTGGGGAAGCTGCAACCTCAGCACAACAAAAGCAGTGCCACAATCTCTGCCTGGGTGACTTAGTACTCGTGAGGAAGCACATGCAAAAAACTTGCTTGGAAGCTCGTTGGCGTGGGCCATATCAAGTGATACTTGTAACCACAACTGCTGTTAAATGTGGTGGTCTGCCTAACTGGGTGCATGCTGCCCACACTCGCCGAGTCCCATGTCCCCCTGAAAATGCAGGGGATGTAGTGGATGAGCCAGTGGTTGCAGAGAGATGTCCAACTAAGGTCAGTCACAGAGTAGAGATGGCTTCAGCTACTGGGTCTCGAGACACTGGTTCAGACGAGAGTCACGGGGAGTTGGTCCCAGTTGGTAATGAGGGTCAAGCTGAAGGGGATCAAACAAGGCAAAGCATTGACTCCGCTAATGTGAACAGTGCAAGCGAAAAGCGAGTGCTAAGAGAAGATCGATGGGCCAGAAAAAATTAAAGGCTGAGGCACATATTGACTGAAGGCAGAATACCTCCAACTGTGATCAAAGTCTCGAGCCAATCTGAGCAAAGTGACACAGATGATGAGCCTACAGTGCACAGAACGAAAAGAGCAAGAGTACCAAGTCCGAAATATGCTGCTCCAGAGTGGACGTATCTAGCAGCTGCATACAACTGGGAAAGAGCATCTTGCGCCTTCTGCTTCAAAGACTGCAACTCTCAAAAACCACTGTGAAGGAACTGTTGCGAGAAAAGCAAAAGAGAAAGGCCAAGAAATCATCTTACGAGACCAAGTACACTACAAAAATGCCAAAACTGTGAACTGAAATACAGCAAAGACAAGAAAAGGGACAAAATTGTTCAAAGGCACAAATAAGGACATTTCTGCAAACCTCACGTTATAAAAAATAAATAATGAGTTACCCTAACCAGGAGTTGGAAAATCCAAATCAGTCTTCTTTAAGGCGTAAACGCATATGTGCTTGCTTCTTAATTATATTTGTCGTAATACTTGCATTGTTCCTGATAATACTAAACTTACCTCATCATACCTATGTGAAGTCTAAAATTAACCCAACCCCAAGTACTAAAGCGATAGAAGAAAAGAATGATGTAGTTGTACCTGATGAATATTCCAATACTAATTTACCCCATGATCAGTATTAATGATTTGTCATTAAACATGTTTACTAAACTACTGTATGAGTATGTATATACTATGGATGAGAGAGATTGTTATGTGTGCATACAATTACCTTCTTCCGTATCGGAGGGTGTAACCTATCACCACCTTCCATTAACTTATGGTATATCTTGTAATGTACTAACCAGTTTATTCTATTGCAAAGTACAGTTTCAATATTACTATTCAAATTACGACTTGATTTTCTCTGAAGTGCCTGTTAAGAAAAATGTAAATGTTGTACCAGACGCACGAAATGCAAAGATAATAGGAGAATTCTTTTAACCTACATTAACTATAGATACAGTGTATGCACATCGGCATAATCTGACCTGCGCTTTTAATAGTATAGAGAAGGATTTTTTAATTCTTTAGAAGATCCACGTGGGGAAATAAAGAACAAATCTGAATCGCAAATAAGGATACCACCATGATCACACAGGGAGGGTGAAATGAAAAAAGGGGAAACACATGCTGCCATGGCTCTGGATTGGCAACATAAGGGAAAACTATGCATATTTGTTGTAAAGTCATCCTGTGCCCTGGGCACCCCCCAACTTTTTGCTGACTGGAACTGGTGGTAACTGACTCTGACTGACCCTGGGCTCTGTCTAACTAGGCCCAGGGCCAGTGCCAAGCTGAAAGGAACACATTAGAATACAGTTAATACACCCAACATACACTAGGGTACACTATGGGATGGTGGGGTACCCCTGTAATTGGCATGACCTACCCCATAAGCCCCTAGTATATAATAGGGCAGGGGATTGAAACTACCTAGAAGTCCCCAGTATCCTGGGGCATGGCAGTTTAGAGGCCAGCAGCCTTTTTGCACTTGCATGTGTGCCCTGCTGAAGCCTGTGGTCAGTTTAAAAGCAGCCCTGGGCGCCAGGATTGCTCTTAAACATGTAAAATGTGGCCAAACTCGACTTTGGGGTTTGGGGCACTTAAAACTGGTCAAACTAAAATGTTTTGGCATAATAATGACCCCCAGGGTCTCCCTAGGTATCCCAGGGGTGGGGGTCAGGTATCTATAAGGTAGACCCTTATAAAATGAGTTTATATATGCCCTGGGTTAAGTGAAATTCACATTTCACTCTCCCCATTGTGTAAAGTGCTGCCCAAATTCGACTTTGATGCTGGGGACACTGGGCATGGAGGATCTGCAATATTTTTACAGATTCAACACCCCTAGGGTCTCCCCTAGGTGACCTATGGGGTGGGGGTCCTGTGAAAATAAGCCAAGTACTTATAAAATATGTTTTTGTAGGTCCTGGTGTTGGAAAAATGGCCCAAGTCATTTTTCCCATTGCAAACCCCATGCCCCATAGGTTAACATGGGGGAAAGTTATTAAACAATAACTCCTGATAGGAGAGGGATAAAGATTCCATCCAAAGACTCACTAGAATGGTATTGATAAATCCTACAATATGATGTTATTGAATTTTTCCCAAAGTGAACAGACAAGAAGTTATAACACTTTCTTAGTTGTAGTTCTAAATCCAGCCTGCCAGTGCTCTGCCCTGATTGGTCAGAGTTAAGGGGATTAGCCAGCCTGCCTGAAGAGGTGATAAAGATCCCCTGGGGCCAGCCAGATGGACTGGGAGGGCAGTGAGCTGTTCTGCAGGAATGCCAGGCCAGGGGGAGGGGTCGTAAACAATGAGCTTCAAAGGGGCAGAGCCCAGAGCAGTGTCATTAACAGCTTTGAACCCCCACCTCAGCCAGATGGCAGGATTAAGGAAGGTATGTGCAGATGTAGGGAGGAGAGGCTAGGTTAATTAGCCAACTCAGTGGGAGTGTTTAGCCAGCTCTTACCTCCTTGCTGGAAAATCAGCCATTATGGATTTGGAAGCTTTGTTGCACTCTGGGATAGAATAATGCCACACTCTGCAGGAAGGAGTCACTCAAGTGGGAGGGTACCCTACTCCTATTGGTGAAGCTTGACCTCCTGGATGACCCAGAGACTGTGGAATAAGTATCTGAGAGAGGCCCAGCCCCTCAGATCTGCTGCTTGAAACTGAAGAAAGCAAGACTGGCCCTGCTGAAAACTTCTGCTGTGCAAAGACTTCTAAGGCCTGACCTCTGGAGACTGCACCACCTGAAACTACAGCTTTGTGGACTAACTGTGCTGAGTAAAAGAAGTCAAGAGTGGACTCCCTGCAAGCTACAGGTTAACAGAGCTCATCTGGACCCTCACCACCAAGAATCACCAACCTGGGGAGCTACCAGTGGATTTGTAAGGGTGACGTCCAGTGCATTGTGGGAATTGAAGTCCTCAACTTTCAAGGACCATCTTGGAGCTTCCAGACCCTTGGAGTAAGTTTGAGACACTTTGGGACCCTTTGAGGAACTTCAGGAAGAAGTTCAGGAAGTTTGGGGAACTTTGGAGGAACTTTGAAAAAAGCTCCATAGGGGGACCGACTCATGCTGGTCAGCCAAGCCGCCTGCCTTCAACCGCGAGCCGGCCAAGCCCACCAGGTTCGTCCCGCTAAAAGCTCCATCGCATCGACTTCCAGAGATTGACCGGGACTAGCGAAAATCTGAAGCCGGCGAACCCTCACCGGATCCGGCTACATGAGGAGCATCGAGGGACCCCACGAGAAAAAGCTCCAGAAAAGCTTCTAAGTCCGCTAGTAAGAAAGTCGACCGGGAACAACCGCGAGCGCCAATCCGCCTGCCTTCCATCGCGTGTCGGCCTGGATTGTAGAATTGCCCCGCTAAAGCGATCTTGAAAAAGTTTCTAAGTCTGCTCCAGGGAAGTTCACCGGGAGATCGTCGAAAGGCTATCCTGTGGAGCCGCACTGGATCCGGACTGACGGAGAGCGTCGAGGGGCCTCGAGGAGAAAAGCTCCAGAAAAGTTTCTAAGTGCGAAGGTAAAAACATTGACCGGGACCTTCCGCGTGGGGTATCCGCTCAGGGCTCCATCGCGGTCGGCCTTAAACTTTTACTTTGGCCCGGTCTATCGCGAGCCTATGTCCCAATATGGTGCTATATGCTTCTAAGTGCTATATTTTATTTAAACTTTGAAAATTCATATCTCCGGTTCCCTACATTGGATCTTTGTCGGTTTGGTGTCATTTTAAAGATAAAAATAATTCCTATTTTTATAAATTGGTGTTGGATTTTTATTATGTGTTGTGTCTTAATTATTTACTGAATTGGTGTTTTTAAATGCTTTACATACCTGTCTTTGAAGTTAAGCCTGTCTGCTCGCAGCCACGTTACCAAGGGTTGAGCATAGGAATAATTTTCTAAGACCTAGGCTGAGTCCTATCAAGTGTTTGTGGTCTTATTACTAGTGGCAGACCTACATTTGCCCCTACCAATAACCCACTTTCCAACATTTGGTGCTCAGCGGTGTGGATATGGACTTGTGTTTAAAAAGTACACCTTTCAGTGAATGAATTAAGATTATAAAAATCCTCTAAATTGCCTTAGAACAAAACTTTTGAGTTTGATTTTTGGAATTTGGACTAAACTGTTTTTAATCCATTGTTTTGATTTTTCCAAATTGTTCTAAGTCTATTGTGCCTAGTGTTGGGACCCAAAACTAGGGAACCATGGAGTTGGACCTGGCTAAACTGTCCCAGTTTAAGTTGGCTGAGCTTAGGGAACAGTGTAGGCTTAGGGGCTGCCTGCTTCCAAGAGGTATAGGAAGGCAGGGTTGTTTCAGTTTATACAAGCCCATGACCAGGCAGCTGAGGAGAATCAAGGGGGGTAGAGGGTGTCCCCCCCAACATCATCCCAGGAGAGGAGGATGATGACTCTTCCATTATAACTAGTGTAAGCCAACAGAATCCTGATGGTGGGAGTGGGGAAGGATCCCTTACTCAGGTACCATCACTGTCCCTTGCAGAGAGACAGCTTAAGGCGCAATTAGAGTTGATTGCCCTAGAAAAGGAGAAATTCGAATTGGCTAAGAGAAGATGGGAGAGGGAGGAGGAGAAGAGAAATGGTGGCAGCGAAAGCGAAGAAGATGCTGAGATGTCCAGGGGTGGCAGATTTGAACCTAAACTTCCAAAGGGTATTGTGCCCAAGTACACTGAGGGGGATGACATTGACAAATGGCTTGCAGCTTTTGAGAGGGCCCTTAAGATGAGTAGGGTCCACTCTAGGTATTGGGGTGCACTCCTGTGGGAGTTGATTCCAGTAGCTGGGAGGGATAGGCTCCTGACCCTGAAGGGAGAGGATGCAGAATCATACCAGCAGATGAAAGCCTGCTTAGTCAAGAGGTTTGGTCTGACTCCAGAGCAGTACAGGGTGAAGTTTAGGAACACCCAGAAATTGAATTCCAAGTCTTGGATAGACTTTGTGGATGTTTCAGTGAAGGCACTGGAAGGCTGGATTTGTGGTAACAAAGTGAGCACTTATGAGGGATTGTATAATTTGTTTTTGAAAGAACACATTTTGACTCATTGTGCAGAAGAGAAGTTACGCCAGTATCTAGTGGACTCTAAGCTGACAGACCCCAGAGAGTTGGAGGAGTCAGCTGATGAGTGGGTGAGAACCCGGGTTTCCATTCAGCACCAGGGGGGTGACCAGAAGAAAGGAGGACAGGTCCCTCCCCAAGGGAAAACCCAGGGAAATGAAGGTCAAAAACCTAAGGAGTCCTCCAAAGACCCACAAAAACCTGCACAAAGAGGGGGGGCCCCGAGCCAACCCAAATCCAAAGGGAGGTGGATTCAAGGAAAGAATGGTAGGTTCTTTGATCCCTCAAAAGTGGGTAAGTGCTTTGACTGTAATCAGCCAGGGCACAAGCAGGGAGATGCTGTCTGCACGAAGAAGCTCCCCCTAAGGGGCCATCTACAGGGATTGCCAGTGTGAGTGTAGGGGTGGAGAGTGGTACACCAGAAGGGGTATTCCAGTAGGGGCAGCAACCTTAGTGTCCCTGGGTGGGGTGAATATTGCAACCCTGGATGCCTTACCTCCAAACATGGAGAAGTACAGGCAGAGACCTAAAGTGAATGGGACTGAGGTTGAGGCTATCAGAGACACTGGGGCTAGTGTAACTATGGTCCTGGCTGAGCTGGTGCCTCCAGAGAGGGTGATACCTGGTGAGTTTCACCAGGTGACTTATGCAGACAGCACTACCAAAATCCATCCCATGGCTGTGGTGGATTTGGAATGGGGAGGTGTGACAGGCCCTATGAAGGTAGCTGTGTCAAAGGTGCTCCCAGTCCAGTGTTTACTGGGCAATGACCTTGAAGCCTCTACGTGGTCAGAGGTGGAGAGAGGACTCCATATGAAAATATTGGAGCTCCCTGAGTGGGTATGTGCTGTGACTAGGTCACAGACTAGCCAGAAGGGAGGGGCTGGACACTTGGACCCTGGAACAAAGGGCCAAGCATCCACGGACAAGGGTACTGGGCCTGGTGAGCCAGCCCAGGGAACTCCAGAGGTGCAGGCAGAATCCAACCCTGCTGGGAGGATCTGGCCTCGGAGGGAGGGACTCCATCCCTGCCAGAGCTGTCAGATTTGGCAGAACTGACAGGAGCAGGTGGACCCTCCAGAGAGGAGTTCAGTCAGGGACAGCGTGACTGTCCCACCCTTGAGAGCTTGAGGCGGATTGCTTCTAAGCAAGAGGAAGGGGATGACAGTGGGTTTCATAGAATCTACTGGGAAGATGGACTGCTTTATACTGAGGCCAGAAACCTCAAGGAGGGGGCCACCAGGAGGTTGGTGGTGCCCCAGAGGTACAGAGAGTTCATCCTGACTTTGGGTCATGACATCCCCTTGGCAGGACACTTGGGACAGACAAAGACATGGAACCGGTTGGTGAACCATTTCTACTGGCCCCATATGTCTGAAAAGGTAAAGGAGTTTTGCAGCTCCTGTGTCATCTGTCAGGCCAGTGGCAAGGCAGGGGGCAAGACAAAGGCTCCCCTAGTACCACTGCCAGTGGTTGGGGTTCCTTTTGAAAGGGTGGGGAAGGACATTGTTGGTCCCCTGGACCTACCTACTGCATCAGGGAATAGGTATATCTTAGTGGTAGTTGACCATGCCACTAGATACCCTGAAGCCAGACCTCTTAGAACCATTGATGCTCCTGCAGTGGCTAGAGCACTACTTGGTGTGTTCACCAGAGTGGGTTTTCCAAAAGAGGTGGTGTCAGATAGGGGCACAAACTTCCTGTCCAGCTATCTGACTGCTATGTGGGATGAGTGTGGTGTCAACTACAAGTTCACCACCCCTATCACCCACAAGCAAATGGTCTTGTTGAGAGATTCAACAAAACCCTGAAGGGCATGATAAATGGGTTGTCAGAGAAACTCAGGAGGAGATGGGATGTTCTCCTCCCATGCTTACTGTTTGCCTACAGGGAGGTGCCACAGAAAGGGGTTGGTTTCAGTCCCTTTGAGTTGGTGTTTGGACACCCTGTGAGGGGGCCATTGAGCCTGCTAAGAGAGTCTTTAGAGAAGCCTCTTAAGGAAGCTAAGGACAATGTGCTTGATTATGTGCTAGGCCTGAGATCTAGGATGGCAGAGTACATGTACAAGGCAAACAGGAAACTGGAGGCCAGCCAGGAGCTCATGAAGCACTGGTATGATCAGAAGGCTACTATGCCTGAGTATACTCCAGGACAATTGGTGTGGGTGTTGGAGCCTGTGGCTCCCAGGGCCCTCCATGACAAGTGGAGTGGGCCCTATCCAATCTTAGAAAAGAAGGGTGAGGTTACCTATTTGGTTGACCTTGGCACCCCCAGGAACCCTCATAGGGTCCTGCATGTGAATAGATTGAAACCCCACCATGACAGGGCAGACATGACCATGTTACTGGTCACTGATGAGGGTGTGGAGGAGGAAACTGAGCCTGTGCCCGACCTCCTCTCCACTAATGTGCAAGATGGGTCAGTGGAGGGGTTGTACTCTCTCCCAAGTTGACAGACCAGCAGCACAGAGACTGTAAGCAAGTGCTGGAGCAGTTTGCTGGCCTGTTCTCCTTGACCCCAGGCATCACTGAGTGGTGTGTGCATCACATTGACACTGGTGACAGCCTGCCTGTCAAGAATAAACTGTACAGGACATCTGACCATGTCAGAGCCAGCATTAAAGCTGAGGTTGCTAAGATGCTGGACTTGGGGGTAATTGAACCGTCTGAGAGTCCATGGGCCAGTCCAGTGGTGCTGGTACCTAAACCTAATCCTCAGGGGGACCCAAGGAGTTAAGGTTCTGTGTGGACTACAGAGGATTGAATGCAGTCACAAAGACTGACGCTCACCCTATACCTAGAGCTGATGAGCTCATTGATAGGTTAGGGGCTGCTAAGTACCTGAGTACTTTTGATTTGACTTCAGGTTACTGGCAGATTGCCCTCACTGATGGAGCAAAGGAGAGGTCAGCATTCTCCACCCCAGAGGGACATTATCAGTTCAAGGTAATGCCCTTTGGCTTAAAGAATGCACCTGCCACCTTCCAAAGGTTGGTGAACAGGGTCTTGTCTGGGTTGGAACAGTTCAGTGCAGCTTACCTGGATGATATAGCTGTATACAGTTCTACCTGGGGGATCACTTAGGCCACCTAAGGGAAGTGCTTCAGGCCATGCAGCAGGCAGGCCTGACTATTAAGGCAAGCAAGTGCCAAATAGGGCAGAGTTCTGTGGTGTACCTGGGCCACCTGGTAGGTGGGGGCCATGTACAGCCTCTCCAAGCTAAAATCCAAACTATTTTGGATTGGACAGCACCTGTTACCCAGACAGGTCAGGGCATTCCTTGGACTGACAGGGTACTATAGAAGGTTTGTTCAAAATTATGGGACCATTGTGGGGCCCCTAACAGAACTGACTTCTAAAAAGAGGCCCAAGAAGGTGATTTGGACCCCAGAGTGTCAGAAGGCTTTTGACACTCTGAAAGCTGCTATGTGTTCAGCACCAGTGTTACTGGCCCCTGACTACACAAAAGAATTTGTAGTTCAGACAGATGCTTCAGAGCAAGGGATTGGGGCAGTGTTGTCACAGCTAAATGAAGGGGGCCTTGATCAGCCAGTTGCCTTTATTAGCAGGAGGCTTCTTCCCAGAGAGCAGAGATGGAGTGCCATTGAGAGAGAGGCTTTTGCTGTGGTGTGGTCACTGAAAAAGTTGAGACCATATTTGTTTGGGACTCACTTTCGTGTTCAAACTGACCACAGGCCTCTCAGATGGCTCATGCAGATGAGAGGGAGAATCCCAAGCTGTTAAGGTGGTCCATTTCCCTACAGGGAATGGACTTTACAGTGGAACACAGACCTGGGGTTGCCCATGCCAATGCAGATGGACTTTCCAGGTTTTTCCACTTAGCTGAGGAGGACTACCAGGGTGTAGGTTAGTAACCCCTCACCTTTCGTTTGGGGGGGCTATGTTGTAAAGTCATCCTGTGCCTGGGCACCCCCAACTTTTGCTGACTGGAACTGGTGGTAACTGACTCTGACTGACCCTGGGCTCTGTCTAACTAGGCCCAGGGCCAGTGCCAAGCTGAAAGGAACACATTAGAATACAGTTAATACACCCAACATACACTAGGGTACACTATGGGATGGTGGGGTACCCCTGTAATTGGCATGACCTACCCCATAAGCCCCTAGTATATAATAGGGCAGGGGATTGAAACTACCTAGAAGTCCCCAGTATCCTGGGGCATGGCAGTTTAGAGGCCAGCAGCCTTTTTGCACTTGCATGTGTGCCCTGCTGAAGCCTGTGGTCAGTTTAAAAGCAGCCCTGGGCGCCAGGATTGCTCTTAAACATGTAAAATGTGGCCAAACTCGACTTTGGGGTTTGGGGCACTTAAAACTGGTCAACCTAAAATGTTTTGGCATAATAATGACCCCCAGGGTCTCCCCTAGGTATCCCAGGGGTGGGGGGTCAGGTATCTATAAGGTAGACCCTTATAAAATGAGTTTATATATGCCCTGGGTTAAGTGAAATTCACATTTCACTCTCCCCATTGTGTAAAGTGCTGCCCAAATTCGACTTTGATGCTGGGGGCACTGGGCATGGAGGATCTGCAATATTTTTACAGATTCAACACCCCTAGGGTCTCCCCTAGGTGACCTATGGGGTGGGGGTCCTGTGAAAATAAGCCAAGTACTTATAAAATATGTTTTTGTAGGTCCTGGTGTTGGAAAAATGGCCCAAGTCATTTTTCCCATTGCAAACCCCATGCCCCATAGGTTAACATGGGGGAAAGTTATTAAACAATAACTCCTGATAGGAGAGGGATAAAGATTCCATCCAAAGACTCACTAGAATGGTATTGATAAATCCTACAATATGATGTTATTGAATTTTTCCCAAAGTGAACAGACAAGAAGTTATAACACTTTCTTAGTTGTAGTTCCAAATCCAGCCTGCCAGTGCTCTGCCCTGATTGGTCAGAGTTAAGGGGATTAGCCAGCCTGCCTGAAGAGGTGATAAAGATCCCCTGGGGCCAGCCAGATGGACTGGGAGGGCAGTGAGCTGTTCTGCAGGAATGCCAGGCCAGGGGGAGGGGTCGTAAACAATGAGCTTCAAAGGGGCAGAGCCCAGAGCAGTGTCATTAACAGCTTTGAACCCCCACCTCAGCCAGATGGCAGGATTAAGGAAGGTATGTGCAGATGTAGGGAGGAGAGGCTAGGTTAATTAGCCAACTCAGTGGGAGTGTTTAGCCAGCTCTTACCTCCTTGCTGGAAAATCAGCCATTATGGATTTGGAAGCTTTGTTGCACTCTGGGATAGAATAATGCCACACTCTGCAGGAAGGAGTCACTCAAGTGGGAGAGGTACCCTACTCCTATTGGTGAAGCTTGACCTCCTGGATGACCCAGAGACTGTGGAATAAGTATCTGAGAGAGGCCCAGCCCCTCAGATCTGCTGCTTGAAACTGAAGAAAGCAAGACTGGCCCTGCTGAAAACTTCTGCTGTGCAAAGACTTCTAAGGCCTGACCTCTGGAGACTGCACCACCTGAAACTACAGCTTTGTGGACTAACTGTGCTGAGTAAAAGAAGTCAAGAGTGGACTCCCTGCAAGCTACAGGTTAACAGAGCTCATCTGGACCCTCACCACCAAGAATCACCAACCTGGGGAGCTACCAGTGGATTTGTAAGGGTGACGTCCAGTGCATTGTGGGAATTGAAGTCCTCAACTTTCAAGGACCATCTTGGAGCTTCCAGACCCTTGGAGTAAGTTTGAGACACTTTGGGACCCTTTGAGGAACTTCAGGAAGAAGTTCAGGAAGTTTGGGGAACTTTGGAGGAACTTTGAAAAAAAGCTCCATAGGGGGACCGACTCATCCTGGTCAGCCAAGCCGCCTGCCTTCAACCGCGAGCCGGCCAAGCCCACCAGGTTCGTCCCGCTAAAAGCTCCATCGCATCGACTTCCAGAGATTGACCGGGACTAGCGAAAATCTGAAGCCGGCGAACCCTCACCGGATCCGGCTACATGAGGAGCATCGAGGGACCCCACGAGAAAAAGCTCCAGAAAAGCTTCTAAGTCCGCTCGTAAGAAAGTCGACCGGGAACAACCGCGAGCGCCAATCCGCCTGCCTTCCATCGCGTGTCGGCCTGGATTGTTGGATTGCCCCGCTGAAGCGATCTTGAAAAAGTTTCTAAGTCCGCTCCAGGGAAGTTCACCGGGAGATCGTCGAAAGGCTATCCGGCGGAGCCGCACCGGATCCGGACTGACGGAGAGCGTCGAGGGGCCTCGAGGAGAAAAGCTCCAGAAAAGTTTCTAAGTGCGAAGGTAAAAACATTGACCGGGACCTTCCGCGTGGGGTATCCGCTCAGGGCTCCATCGCGGTCGGCCTTAAACTTTGACTTTGGCCCGGTCTATCGCGAGCCTATGTCCCAATATGGTGCTATATGCTTCTAAGTGCTATATTTTATTTAAACTTTGAAAATTCATATCTCCGGTTCCCTACATTGGATTTTTGTCGTTTTGGTGTCATTTTAAAGATAAAAATAATTCCTATTTTTATAAATTGGTGTTGGATTTTTATTATGTGTTGTGTCTTAATTATTTACTGAATTGGTGTTTTTAAATGCTTTACATACCTGTCTTTGAAGTTAAGCCTGTCTGCTCGCAGCCACGTTACCAAGGGTTGAGCATAGGAATAATTTTCTAAGACCTATGCTGAGTCCTATCAAGTGTTTGTGGTCTTATTACTAGTGGCAGACCTACATTTGCCCCTACCAATAACCCACTTTCCAACAATATTGCAACCAAAAACAGATCATAATAATAAACTTGTTGGTTCCAGTGAATGTGATCATACCTTCCTACTCGTAGGAGGGTGGGGTAAATATTTAGCAGGAGCAGATCCTGTATTTCCAGGAGTATATTATGTTTGTGGGAAAATTGCCTATTATAGGCTACCAAAACAATGGTATGGATGCTCTTACATGGGTATTGTTTTTCCTCCCAAAATGTGGACATGTGGGACAAAACAGTGCAACCAATGAAGGAAAACAAACTTGCTTGAGAAGGGGAATAAGTGCTGCCGAAATTATAGGGGAAATTTTTGGTGCCATAATACCCTCAATTAGGGTAATCCTAAATTCACACAAAATTCGGAAACTATCAACTGTAGTTGATCGGCTATCAACTGATACTGCTGGAGGTTTCCTTGTTATAGATACTGAAATGGTTGCTATTCGATCTATGTTTTTGCAAAACAGGCTTGCTTTAGATCATGGGTACTCACAAACATTTCCCCGGGGGCCGCAAAGTACTGTCTGTGGCATGCCCGAGGGCCGCACCGATGCCAACAATGGGAGGGTCAGGGTGATGAAAGGTGAGCGTAGGGGGACGCGAAGCAGATGTACATGTGGACAACTAACCGAGTCTTCATGTGACTTCTGTCTGCCACCTTTGCTCTATTCTCGTGCATCAAGAATTAAAATCAAAGCATTAACTTATAATGTAAAACATGAGAGGGAAAGAGATACTCACCTGGTGGCTATATTGCAAAATGTGAAACCAGTAAACCAGGTATCAGTCCTGGGTTCCCCACTTGATGAAATTGTGTGATCCTAGGCAATTTGTTAATTTCACTTTGCCACCTATTTCTTCATTAACACATATGAGAGCCCCATAAAATATATGGGTTCAGGAATAGGATATGTACGGTACAAAACCTTCTCCTGTTTTATTTAATTAACTATAATGGAGTTTATATAACAGCCAAGGCTACACACAAGGTGCACCTGACAAATGACTTCCCTCTTTCACTTTCACTAGCATTCTTTTCAGAATGGGGCGGCATGAAAGTTTCCAAGATCATGTTTGAAAACTATCACTGCTAATAAACGCCTCTTAATGCACTGACAATCTGATCTACTAAGGTAAAACTCTCATTCATGTCAATAAAATACGCTTGTTTGCAGAGAGTTTAAAACTTAAGGTGCCTTTAAATCTAAAGGTGTTCCAAAAGATAAATTGTCTAGAGCACTTTCTTTTCTTCCTTATGGTTACTTTAGTTAATGTGCGAAATGTGTTAATGAAATATGCCCTTTTGTTTTGCAGCTTTCTGAATTTTCCTGCTCAGTTAAGTGAACAGCAGCTCAGTGCTGCTGTTCACCAGGGGGCCGCAATTAAAGGTCAGGAGGGCCGCATGCAGCCCCTGGGCCGTACTATTAGTATCCCTGCTTTAGATGAACTTCTTGCAAAAGAAAGCGGAGTCTGTAGTATGTTAAAGGTTCAACAGTGTTGCACATATATCCCTGACAAAAGCAAGAGATATATTACCAACATTACTAACCCAGGAAAAGAACTAACAGAACTAAAAGCAGATGGTGCATGGGGATCAATTGGGAAAGGATTTTCATCAGCTGGAAATTGGTTTGCAGCACTGGGAGGAAACTTAGTGGGGAGAATACTGACACCATTACTCACAATTGCTATTGGCTTACTAATAATAGTAATGATTTATTGTTATTGCAAACAAATGCATTTTAATGAGGGAAACAGGGGAAAGAAAAGGGAATAAAGCAGAAATTGAACTAGAGGATAGACTATGTGGATACTATGATGAATTAAAGAATCAAGAACAGTCTAGATGGAAACGAATGACGACAACTGCATTCTAATGTGACATCAGATAAACAATCAGATGATGTTGAGATAAAGAGTGTGTGATGGCTTGATTTGCCATCAAAGGGGAATTGATGGAGCGTAGATATTATCATGCATCCATCTTCACCAATTCCCACCTGTGACAAGTCAATTTGCGACACCTTTTTAAATGGATGATACAAAATAAATGATATGTTTACCTGCTGAGAGAAATTTAATTTGCACACTCATGTTTTAGATACTGCATCGTAAAAGCATGCAGAATTTTAGAATATATGAAATATGTAGCAATGAGAAACTATGTTAAGAAATGATAAAGTTATGCTGAAGTATTTAGGTGTTATAGAAGAAAAGAGGAAAAAACCAACTGTAATCTTTAGAGAAAACTTACATTGATGAATAAATAATGTGCATTGAATAGTGTATTACCTTTACCTGCATTAGAAACTTGTGTATTGACACTAATTGAATACAAAGAATTCACTTAACAGAGATTGGACATAGATTTGTAGAAGGTTTTACTGTAATGAAAACAAATGAAATATGCATTTAAGGTAACCTGTTGAAATAAGCTTACATGGCAAAGTATAGAAAATAATGACATACTACTCGAAAGAAGAAACATTTGAGTAGTGCTTAATACTGACATGTATTTCATAAGCAAAACATATTTGAATTAATAAGAAAAAGCTAAATGCATTTAGAAATGTTTTTGATTAGGTATCAAAGGATTTATTTCCTTAGCTAATGTTAAATCATGTGAAAGTAGTCACCCAAGCACTATGAGAACTTTCTGTAAAATTTCCATTTGCGATCTATTTTTCAATAGTTTCTCTTCACACTCATAGCATAGTTGATAGAAATTGTAGCAAACTTTTGAAACATCCCAGCGAAATCCGCCTGGGAACGGACTGACGACAGATGACTAAAGGTGCCGCCTACTTCTGAGGATGTTACTAGACTCTAACAAAATGAAATATAATGATTCTAAAGAAAATGTGAGAACTGGATTACATATTTCTTCCGGATTTGTATTTCTTTCCGATCACCACATAACAGCCCATCGTGAGCGACCAATGAAACCCCATGGACTGATGAAATCGATACTTTAAGGGGTGTAAACCTGGATGTATTGGAGTATAATTGCCCAAATTAAGGAGGAGTCAGGGGCTGACTGACTGCTGTCTGACCTTTCCCTGCCTGATATGCTGTTGGTTTTTTCCTTGATCCACACATATTGCTTGTCGTGAATTTTACTGATTCCTTAGCCCCTAATCACTCGTTCTGAGTGGCATAGACTATAACGATCTGAACTTTAAGCGAACTGAGACCTTATCTTGTGCTATTGCCGGCTGGCAATCGGGCGCAGGGAGATAACCTTTCTCGGGTGAGGGGTTATTCTGACTCCTGATGTGGCAATCAAAGCTGCATAACGGACACAAACTGAATTCTTGTGGACAGAACTTGAGACAACATTGATTTGGTTTGTATGAGCATCACTGAACCTGAAATTTCATGTACTCTGTGGTTTTCTTTGCAATCTCACTTGTTATTAAATCTGATCTAAAAATGTATTTCTGTTTTTACCGTATTCTTGAGGCATCAAATAAATGTTCTTACTAAACTACCTTTATCGATTCTGTCTCATTCTTTTGGTGATGTTCTTTGTCTCTAGAAATCTATATTCATGGCTGATAAAGGTGCTATGTTATGTGGAGAAATAATTTGAGATAACAATTATCTATTCCAGGTCCTCATAGGATAATTGTTTATTCCCTGAACATTCTAGTCTCTTATAGCTCAGCGCAAGATCCATCGGAGGACCTAAGTGATGGTTGGTAGCAGTTGGTAGAAGGTTCTAACTGACATGAGATATATAATGAGAAATGGCCTGATGAATTGATATTAAGCTATACCAGAAAAGATAAGTAGCAAGAAAGGGTTTTGCCAGACCCGCTTTCACTGGATCAATATCCATAGATAGAAACGTAGAGAGCGGTGAGATGAACCTGGGTAGAGAGACACAGAGTAAGAAGTAAGCAGCAAGAAAATCTTCTTCATCAAAGATTTCACCGCACCTCCCGCCAACTCAAGCGACATCACCCCCTCACAAGACCTTTGAAACAAGCTTTTAGAATTCTTCTGTAATAAAATCCCCTCCATATTCAGCAACTTAAAATCTCAACTGGACCCTGTCACCATAGGAACTCAATTTACCATCACGACTGAAGGATGAACCCTGACCTTGTGGCCCGCAGTCACCAGTGTCAAAATAGCTGCTACTATGAAAACAACCACTCGGGACCCCATCTGACCTTTGCCCCACCACACCTTCACAAAGGATTCCTACCAATCAACAAAGCACTAACACACATCCTCAATGCCTCCATTGACTCAGTCACATTCCTGGACACCAGGAAACATACCACCTTCATGACCCTGCTCAAGAAACCATCCGCTGACCCAGCCACGCTTTCCAACTACAGACCCATCTCCTTCCTACCATCCCCGGCAAAGATCTAAAGAATCTCATCAACCGATGCCTCACTGACCACCTCAACAATCCCCAGCTCCTCGATGCCATGCAATCTGGATTCAGGCTTAAGCACAGTACAGAAAAAGCACTCATCGTCACCACAGACATTTGCGTGATGCTTGACAGACGAGACACAA
Organism: Calotriton arnoldi; assembly: GCA_963921515.1. NCBI lineage: Eukaryota > Metazoa > Chordata > Amphibia > Caudata > Salamandridae > Calotriton > Calotriton arnoldi. The sequence continues at coordinate 1,136,786 of CAWUFW010005631.1, forward strand.
CAGCCCTCATTCTCTTGGGCCTGTGTGCAGCATTTGATACTGTCTCACACCCTATACTCATCAGTTGCCTGCACGAGAATGGCATCCAAGGACCTGCTCTTCACTGGATGTGCTCCTTCTTAACTAAAAAAACACAAGCTGCCAGTCTGGCACCTTACTCCTCAGAAGCCCGCAAACTCATCTGCAAAGTGCCTCAAGGTTCATCGCTCAGTGTCAGGAGGCATAAATATGCTTGGCGGAACCGTCGCTGTCCCGCCAAGCATATTAGGAGTTTCCTCTCTGCCATGGTTTTTATGGCGGTTTCTCTGCCATGAAAACCCGGCAGATAGGAAACAAAGGGGGCCCTACAGGGCCCCCTTGTGCCTCTGCACCTTGGGGTGCATGCAAGGGGGGAAACAACATGTGCCCCTGGTGTGCATGCACCCCAGTTCCTGCACGGCATGGACTTTTTAGTCCATGGCATGCAGGAACTGTTTTTGGCGTTCCCATTGCGGTGTCCATTTTTAGAGACACCACCGTGTGAGCGTCAAAAAAAGCCCGCCAGACAGGAGGAAACTCCTAATCTGGCAGGCAGCCCGGCCACGGCTTTGGCTGTGCAGGGGCAGGGCCGGCCCAGCGCTGCAACGCCAAAGTCGTAATCCGGCCATAAGTGACCATTTGTAGGAAGCTGGCTCTGTATATACTATACCAAAGTGAGGTATAGTGTGCACAGAGTCCAGTGGATCCCCAAAGGTAGGCAGAGGTAAAGTTAGATAGCACCTCACTCTCTATTTGTGGTAGTGTGGTCGAGCAGTAAGGCAGTATCAGAGGGCAGTGTTAAGCATTTGTTGTACACACTCAGTCAGCAAATGAATTCACACACTCAAAGACTGAACTTCAGACCAATTGTTTTTGTATGAAAATATTCTTTTAGTTATTTTATTTTCTAGAACCAAGCAAGCCTGGCACAGGTAAGCAATAAATACTTTACAGTAGTAATGCAGTTTGTAAACAGTTTGAATTGAAATTGTATATGCACTTTGTTTTGACTTACAGTATGGTTTCAGAGAAATGCAATACTTTGTAAATACAGTACATAGACATGAATGGGCTTTTCAGTAAATTTACAGGTAAGTTACTTTTGAGATTACTTTTCTTACTCAGAGTAGTATACCTGGATACTACTCTGGGACATTTCCTGCAAACAGGTAAGTAAAATCGTTTTTGTTAGTTAGTGCAATTTTAAAGAATTTCTTAAGGTTTTCAAACTCCACACTTTTGAGGTAAGTATTTGGTAGTGGGAGCTGAGGTTCTGGGGGTAGACTGGTGGCTGCTGGCATGCAGGCCACTTGGGTGTGGGAGCAAAGCTCCTGGACTTTAGCTCAGGGCAAATGGGGAAACAAAGTAGCACCAAAGGTGCACCCTCAGCGGCACTAGGGTGGCTGGGTGCAGGGTGCGGTTTCGACGTCGGGCGCCCTGTTGTTTTCAATGAGGAACCTCCGCTTTGCAAAGGCACTGCAGGCTTGGGGACGAAGGTCTTCTGGGTGCGACCACCACTTCGAGAGGTAAGTTGGGAAGTTAGGGGTTGGTTAGGCACCGTCGGTTTGGGCAGACAAGGCCGTGGGGCGTCGGGTGCAGGGGTGCCTTTTGGGGTCGGATCTTCTTACCAGCACCTGGTTGCGGTTAGGGGGACCTTCCGGATTTAGGCTGCAGGCATCAGCTGGAGGCTTGAGGCCGGTCAGGGGTCACCAGATCTCGTGTCAGGATCGCCGGGGTGACCTCCTCGTGGTGTTTGCCCACTCAAGCTCAGGCCGTGGACTGCGGGTGCAGAGTGGGGCGGATCCGTGGTGTCCGGCCGGAGCCAGATGTTGCAGATGAACAAATCCGGTGTTCACAGGAGACAAAGTCTTTGTGGTTGAAGGCAGGCAGGTCCTCCGGGATTTTTGAGGTTTCTGGCTGCAGGACACACCGGGATTTCGCAGGAGCAGTTTCGAGGGGGAGACAGGCCGGTAGGGCTGGGGCCAAGTCAGTGGGCGTCTTCCTCTTGTTAGCTGCTGCACGGCTGTTCCGTCCTTCTTCTTCTTCTTCTTGTAGTTTCTTCTTGTCTGAGGAAGCAAGGTTCAGGGGTGCCCCTAAATAATAGATTTAGGGGCGTTACAGGTAGGTAAAAGGCAGGGTCCAATGGGTCCCTTCCTTGGGGTGGGTACACCCCCTATTATGCCACCCTCCAGTGGGAGGGGAGCATGAGCCTGTCCCTGGTTGGCTGAGTCCCCCCATCTTCAAGATGGCGTGGACTGAGAGTTGTGCTTCACCTCGCCTCCCCCACCTGAGGGGTGGAGTTGGCAGAGGTGGGCACACTCTCTTCCTCACCTGTTTTTCCCGCCGGTTCTCCCCGCCCAAAGTGGGGGTCAGAACAAGTGGGGACCAGTTGCTGAGAGCAGCAAGTGGCCTGGGGAAGCTCACAAAGGTGGCAAGCCTTTGAAGCTTCCTCTTCGTGAACCCTGCCCATCCTGGGGGAGGAGGCTTGGCACCTCGTCCCAGTATGTGAATTGTTTCAGGCCCCAGAGAGCAGCAGGCTCTCGACCCAGGGATCCAGAAACATGTCTGGTGGTGGCAGCTAAATGCAGCCACTCAGCCTGGACACTAGAGGTGGGTTAGTTTTCAGGGGGCATCTCTAAGATGCCCTCTGTGTGCATTTTTCATTAAATCCCACACTGGCATCAGTATGGGTGTAATGTGCTGAGAAGTTTGATACCGAACTTCTGAGTTTTCAGTGTAGCCATTATGGTGCTGTGGAGTTTGTAATGACAAACTCCCAGCACCATATACTCTTAATGGCAGCAATGCACTTACAATGTCTAAGAATGGACTTAGACACTGTAGGGGTACAGGGCTCATGCACCTGTACCCTCACCACTGCTATAGTGCACCCAGCTAGAGGGGTGACTGACCTATGCCAGGGCAGTGTGGTGTAGGCATGGCACACAGAGATGTGTGCCATGTCCACTCTTCACTTTGTTCTGCACCAAAACACGCAGCCTGCAAAGGCAGTGTATGTGTGTAAGGGTACAGGACCTCTAAGGGTGGCACAATAAGTGCTGCAGCCCTTAGAGGCCTTCTCTGGTCACAGTGCCCTGGGTACCTGTGGTACCATTTACCAGGGGCTGACCTGTGGCCAGAGAGGCAAATTGGGTTTAGGCTTCAATGCAGTTTTTTTGGGGGAAAGAACATAGGCCCTAGGTACCTGATTAGCAGGAGCCCAGGGCACACTCAGTCAAAGCACATCAGCAATTCAGCAAAAAGTGGGGGCAACCATGCAGAAAGAGGGCACTTTCTCACACCATTTGGCTCTGCAATGTTTGTTGCTAATACTGTTCAGCATCAACAAAAAAATAGTTACTGATGATGCTGAACAGCATCAGAAAAAAATACGAAACTACCAGAATCAAGAATTATATTGTGCCATCATGCATGCAACGTTATACTGCAGTGGACATTGCTTTTAAACTTTATGACCAGTCCAAAGTGTGATAACATATACACACACATGTATAACTACTCATGCTTGCATATGATGCATCTTATTATATGGTAGTCATTTTGGGTCTTTTAACCACATTTAATTTACCATCTCATGATGGTGGACACCCATCTTAGACAACTAATTTAAAACACATAAAGTATGCAAAAATGTGTTTAGGGAAAGCAGCTGCCTCCCCCCCAAAAAAAAGGGGGGACTGGGCAAGGTAGAGAACAATGGAGGAGCTTGTTAGAGCAAATCAACATGGCCAGGCTCTTGTGAGCAACGAGGGATAGGAAAGGAAAGGGGAGAAATGGAGGAGATTGGGGGCCTGGATTCAGGGGAATTTTTTTTAAAAAGTCAAGCATGATCATGGAAGCAATGGAGAAGCTGAGGGGATGGGGCAGGAACATGGAGAAAGCAGGAGTGGTGAACTGAGGAGAAATGTAGTGCATAGAGGATAGAGCAAAAAATAAGCACACTCCTATGGAGTGCGTAAAGAAAAAGAAAAACACACTCTGAATGTAAGCAGTGGAAGGAGGAAGTTCATCCAATCTGAGAGATGGTAAAGAAGCTATGCTCCAGGGGAGGGACAACAAAAGAAGGAATATCATCACATAAGAAGCAAGCAAATGAGAAGGTTAACAATAGAAGCAAGAACGTCAACTGATGTGCTGACACAAAAGCCACTGTAAGTAGTGGATTTGTTCACAATAGGTCTTCAACAACAGATAGCTAATATCTCTCTGTAGGCGAGGTCTAAACAATCAGGTTTAGCAGCTATTGTACACACTGAGGCACTCTAAAGCGCAGGTGTTCTCAGAATGCAAGTGAAGTGATAAAAAAGTGATTATGATGACAAGAAACAAATTGCAAAGACAACCACACCTTGCCCCATCTAATCACAACATGCCCAAGGGAGACAGTTTCTGGAATTCAAGGCTAGCATTCAGTGAGACAAGAAGACGTGCACCTGGGGCTGCCACGCCTTCAAACATGGGATGATCTCTTTATATTTGCTGGGAATTCTTATTTTACTAGGAAATTGGGGTGGTACATAATTTGTAAGTCCCAAGAAAACAATGCATATTTATAACTGAAGAAGGAGAAAATTGACAGTAAGTAAGTAAGTAAAATATTTGTAGAGCGCACGAATGCCGAGGCGTCTTGGAGCTGAGGGTAACATGTGTCGTATACTATCCAGGGACAGTATCAGAATTGTTTTGGGGGGGAATAGCCATGTCTTAATAATTTTCCTAAACTGAAGTCTATTAGGCTGTAGCCTAATAGTGACCGGCAGCTTGTTCCAGAGTTTGGCTGCCCCGTGGGATAGGCTTCTCCCTCCCCATCTAGCCCTTTGAATTTTGGGGACCTGAACTAGACCTGTGTTGGCTGATATAAGATCCCGCCACGGGGAGTACCAATGAAAAAGTTTCTGCTTGTCCAATGCTCCCCCACCATACAGTGCCTTATGTACCCGGCAGAGGGCTTTAAATTCGACACGCTGTTGGATCGGAAGCCGTTGAAGCTGACGGATGCTACTAGAGATGGAGTGGAATTTAGGAATGTTAAGCAACACTCGCGCTGCGGCATTCTGTAGAGACTGAAGTTTAACTACCTGGTACTTGTCAATGCCCAACAACAGTGATTACCATAGTCTATATTTGAGAGAGTTAGTGCGGCTATTACCATTCTTCTTAGATCCCGGGGAATACAAGGCAGAATCTTACGCAGGAGCTTCAATAAGAAAAAACATGAGGAGGTCAGGAGGTTGATCTGCTAAGTTTAACTGGTCGTCAAACATCACTCCCAAATTCCTAGCCTTAGCAGACAGGAGGGGGCAGATACCTGCCTCAGTTGGTCACCATGCTTGATTCCAAATGGGTGGACCTTTCCCAAACTCCATGACCTCTGTTTTATCTGTGTTCAGTTTGAGAAAGTTCAGATTCATCCATCCCATAATGCATTTCAGGCAATTATGGAAGCTGCCGGCCTGATTTCTACACTCGAAGAGATAGATATAACTATCTGAGTGTCATCAACGTAAGAGACCAGCGAGAAACCATACGCTCTGATTAACTTGGCCAGAGGGGCGACGTAGATGTTAAATAAGGTCGGCGATAGTGCTGAACCTTGCCGTACCCCACAAGGGAGGCAAAATCTCTCCGATTTCAGATTGTCCCAGCACACCCTCGGTTCCCTTGATGTGAGAAAGGAGGAGAGTAGGGTTAGAGCTGTCTCTTTAATAGCTATTGCCTTCAGCCACCGCGTTAGCACTGAATGGTTAATGGTGTCGAACTCTGCTGATAGGTCAAGTAGGATAAGGACGGCTCTCCCCCCCCCATCCAACTAACAGTAACAGATATTCACTGCTGTATCTAAAATGTCATGTTAGAGGCTCTACTTTCACATGCATTACAAGGTGGTAAATCTTTGCTCTACATACAATCTTCATTCGATGTTGGGTCATAAATGTCCTACTGTTCCAATCACCACACAAAACCGAATGTCAGACAGTGGCGCTGCACTACAGGTGATGGAAAGGGGAAATAGCTCAATAAAATCTCCTGGTGTAACAGTGGTGTAATGAAAGTTGAGGGGGCCCCCAGTGCAAAGCAAATGGAGGTGGTCCCCCAAGCTCTGGACCCAGTCAGGAACTATCAGGCCGGGTGCCCGCTGCCCATGCATAGTGCCATAGGTGACTCCCTGGAGCTCAAGCCCCCCCACCCCTGCACCGCGAGGGCTGGGGGGGCTTATGTTACATCACTGTGGTGTTACTGAACTAGCACATTCAGCAAATGAGCAAATAGCTTTAAATGGGGAGCGTGCGTTTGTGGGAGGGTAAGATGTGGTGGTAGTTAGAGGTCTTTTTTAGGAAAATGTGGTTCTATGGTGTATTAAGATGCAAAATTCTTAAATATATGAGTGCATCTGAATTTATTTTTTACATTGGTGCCTTTTATTTGGGTCATTCTTTCCTTCTTGATAGGACTCATCACAGGACTGACAAAAGTTAGCTGGTAAATGCCATCTCTTTGAAGCCTCATAGTGTAAACTGACATATAGATGAGAAGCAAATGTGTAATGGTTTGTAAAAAGTTTCTCTCTGTGCTCTCCATAATCACCAGAAAACTTAAATGCATTGAAATAAACAGCTAATTCTGAATTAGATAAAAATGGACTGAAAGCCCTCATTGTTTTTGTTACAAAGATGCTGGAACACCAAGTGAGTAAAAGCGTCTTTATTACGAGTCTCCACTCTCCGCCACTCGAAACACCCTCCACGCAAAGCCTCACAGTATTCTTGTCATTCTCAAAATTCTAAAGCAGGCTTCTGCCCAAATGGCTGGAATGCACCACATAGCGGAGATAGGGGAAAGGGAAATACCAAAAGAACATTATAACAATAAAGGAACTATAGTGACTTATACATTAATCGAGATCAGATACGAATTACAACACATCTTCCCCCCTGATAAATAAAGAAAACTTGAGAAGAGTACATCAGTTTCACATGTGATAGTCATCATGATAGTCATCATGCCACTTTGGTGAAGACCTAAGTCTTTTGTACTTGGAATCATCGGAAGTTGGAATCCTGCTGGAACTCTGGCGTGGCAGGGGAATTGCCAGATCTGTTAATGACTGGAGGATGATAATTGGCCAATCTGTCCATGCTCCATTTTTGCCCATTGTCCATGACCGCTACATTATGTTTGATTCCAACTATTCACATCGGTCCAAAGAACTTAGAGGCATCCTGGCACTTCTCATCAGGTTTCTTGACATATACACAGTCACCCACCACCCAATTTCGTTTTTTGGTGCCGTGTTTGTAGTCGTATGATATTTTGTAATCGTTTTGATAGGAAGTGATTTTATTTCTTGTGTCAATCAAACTGTATTCCACCCTTTCACCTCCCCCAATCCAACTCGGAAAGAACTTTGTGCATGGCCTCCTTCTTTTGAGAGAGGAAAAGGGGGATATGCCGGTGACTTGGTTAGGAGTAGTGTGGTATGCCCAGAGCATGTCCTATATCACCCTCTCAACGGAAGGTGATTTATACAGGCTAGTTGTATGCATTTCGTGATCATTCTGTTAATTCTTTCCACTAGGCCATTAGCCCTGGGACAGTACAAAGGTGTTTTAAGGTGAGTGATGGCTAATTTTGAAAGAAAATCAGTCATGAGAGTAGAGGTGAATTGGACACCATTATCTGTGATGAGGGTGCATGGGATGCCTTCTGTTGTGAATGTGTCAATTAAGAAATCGATGAGGAATTCTGTGGTGATTTGATTCACCATCTTTGTGGCAACCCAATGGGATTGGTAGTCAACTAAAACAAATGCAAAGCGTTTAGGAACACCTGTACGATTAATGGGGCCAGTTATATCCAGAGCAAGTTTTTCCCAGGGTTTTTCTGGAATAGAAACTGGAGATAAGGAGTTTTGTGAACAACTTTGGATTTGTCACTATTAGCACAAATTAGACAGTTCTTAACTTTGGATTCCGTAAGCGAATCCATGTTGGGAAACCAGTAGCGTTCTCTAAGCCTGGCTTTGAGCACCTTTTTCCACCACAAAATCAAGAGCATCTACGACAACTTCGACGAAGAAAACCAACACACTGAACCCTCACCAACCACCCCCGACACCCGGAAACCAGCGATTGACAACTGGACAGCCCTCACCACCGAAGACACACTGAAGACAATGAAGTCAATCCACTCAGGGGCCCGCACGGACCCATGCCCCCACCACATCTTCAACAGAGCCGCCGACACCATCGCAACCATGCTCCGCCACACCATCAACCGCTCCCTGGCGACCACCTCGTTCCCCGAAGACTGGAAACACGCCAAGGTCAACCCCCTCCTGAAGAAACCCTCGGCGGACCCCACCGACCTCAAAAACTACAGACCCATCTCCCTGCTCCCATTCCCAGCAAAAGTCATCAAGAAAGCCATCAACAGCCAACGCGCCACATTCATCGAAGAGCACAACATCCTCGACTCCTCCCAATCCGGCATAAAAAAAAAACACAGTACGGAAACCGCCCTCCTCGCCACAACAGACGACATCCGCACCCTACTGGACAAAGGAGAAACAGTAGCCCTCATCTTCCTCGACCTCTCAGCGGCGGTCGACACAGTCTCTCACCGCACCCTAATACGCAGACTCCACGACGCAGGAATCCAGGACAAGGCCCTCGACTGGATCCGCTCCTTCCTCTCCGGCAGAACGCAGCGGGTCAGACTCCCCCCTTTCCTCTCGGACCCTACACCCTACCACCTGCGGAGTCCCCCAGGGCTCCTCCCTCAGCCCGACGCTCTTCAACGTCTACATGGCTCCACTCGCCCCCATCGTCAGAACCTACGGACTCAACATTGTGTCATCACGCAGACGACACCCAACTCATCCTCTCCTATCCAACGAACCCAACACCGCCAGACACAACTTTCGAGAAGGCATGGAAGCCGTCGCCAAATGGATGAAAAACAGCTGCCTACAACTAAACACCGAGAAAAACAACAAGGGAACCCTACTCACTTGGAACCAGGGTACTGAAATGATTATCAAAAACAATGGCTCCTGTGGACTAATGGCAAGAAAATCTCAATAAAATAACGCACTATGGCAATGTAATGGGTTATTGTGATGTCAAAAAGAGAAGGAGTCGAACACACCTTAGATTAGTATTTCATTCATAATTCTTGTTTATATAGTTCTTTGAAGCAAAATTACATTCATGACATTTAACAATCAATTGATTGTAGTGAGTGGTGTCCCAGTGAAAAAAGGAACCTAAACAAATAAACCTAAATAATTTGTGACATATTCGTGGACATATATACAAGGTTTCTATATTTCATGAAAGCGACCATTGAAAGATACATATTATATAAACCACGCTTTTATACAATGATAAGTGCTGGCTTGTAATGATTCGCTTTGAAAAAACTGTCGACGACGTTTCGACCCTGTGTGCAATGTAGGGTCTCTTCAGGACTCTAAGATAGTAGGGACACCTGAAGGAAGGGTTTGCGCAGCCTCGTGTGGAATTTGTGGCACCGTGAGTAAAGTGAAAAGGAAGGATACTCACATGGGACCCGGCCGGGCACCCATGTGAGGGTAGCTGTCGGCTGGCAAAATTCGGTTAGCACAATAGGAGGATTCCGCAGGTATGGAATAGAAGGGCACGGTGAGTGTGCAGATCAAGCACGAGCCGATAGGGTTTTTAAGTAGAAGTAGCAGGCTTCTTCCATGTGTTATGGCTCTTGATAATTATTTAAGACGGCTATGCGCCTCTTTGTGTCGCCAGTTGATAAGTAATGGGGGGTCTTACTCAAGAATCAGTATGTTCGTGCCTGCATCAAGGATATCTGTCATTGACCAAGGCAGACAGACAGATGCTGTTCTGCTCCACAGATATCCTTGATGCAGGCACGAACATACTGATTCTTCCTATCGGCTCGTGCTTGATCTGCACACTCACTGTGCCCTTCTATTCCATACCTGCGAATCCTCCTATTGTGCTAACCGAATTTTGCCAGCCGACAGCTACCCTCACATGGGTGCCCGGCCGGGTCCCATGTGAGTATCCTTCCTTTTCACTTTACTCACGGTGCCACAAATTCCACACGAGGCTGCGCAAACCCTTCCTTCAGGTGTCCCTACTATCTTAGGTCCTGAAGAGACCCTACATTGCACACAGGGTCGAAACGCCGTCGACAGTTTTTTCAAAGCGAATCATTACAAGCCAGCACTTATCATTGTATAAAAGCGTGGTTTATATAATATATATCTTTCAATGAGTCGCTTTCATGAAATATAGGAAACCTTGTATATATGTCATGAATATGTCACAAATTATTTAGGTTTATTTGTTTAGGTTCCTTTTTCACTGGGACACCACTCACTACAATCAATTGATTGTTAAATGTCATGAATGTAATTTTGCTTCAAAGAACTATATAAACAAGAATTATGAATGAAATACTAATCTAAGGTGTGTTCAACTCCTTCTCTTTTTGACATCACAATAACCCATTACATTGCCATAGTGCGTTATTTTATTGAGATTTTCTTGCCATTAGTCCACAGGAGCCATTGTTTTTTACAACTAAACACCAGCAAAACAGAAGTACTCATCATAAGCCCAAACCCCGACGCCTGGAGTGACACCTGGTGGCCCCCCGCCCTTGGAAACCCCCCAACCCCCACGGACCACGCACGCAACCTGGGAATGATCCTGGACTCCGAGCTCAAAATGGACCGCCAGATCAACTCTGTCTCGTCTTCCTGCATCCACACCCTCCGCCTCCTTCGTAAGACCTTCAAATGGATCCCCTCGAACACAGAAAGACCGTCACTCACGCCCTGGTCACCAGTAGACTCGACTACGGCAACGCACTCTACGCCGGAATAAACAAAAACCTCACCCGCAAGCTACAGAACATCCAGAACGCCGCCGCAAGACTGGTCCTCAACCTGCCAAAACACTGCCACATCTTGCAGCACCTGCGCACACTCCACTGGCTCCCCGCCGAGGCTAGAATCACCTTCAAGATACTCACCCACGCACACAAGGCCCTCCATGACACCGGACCAGCATACCTGAACAACCGACTCAAATTCCACGCAACCCAAAGGACCCTACGATCAGCCCAGCTCTCCTACGCTGTGGTCCCCCGCACCAGAAAGACCAGATAGGGAGGCCGCTCCTTCTCCTTCCTCGTGGCCAAAGCCTGGAACGACCTTCCGCTCCACCTCAGACAGACAACATCGCTCCCCATCTTCGCGAGAAACCTCAAAACCTGGCTCTTCGACAGACCCCCTCCTTGATGGACTGGAACCTGCACCCCCGTATCCCTAGCGCCTTGAGACCCTTACGGGTGAGTAGTCGCGCTCAACAAACGCCTGATTGATTGATTGATTGATTGATTGGCTTTCGTCGAACTCCTTCCAAGATGACCTTCGTGTACAAGGTCAATCACTTTGTCCCTTATGCCCTCAGGGGGTATTATTTTGTCATTTCTGAATATCAAGTTCTGATTTAAATGGATTTTGTGACGGATTTCCCAGAATCCTTTGACTCCATCGTTGACTTCGCTGTAACACTTGGGCCAACCTAGCCGGGTGTATGTTCTAAGTTGGTCAAATGTCTTATCTTTGGCAGAACATTCTTCCCATTCCTTAGAAGTTAGGGCGGAAGAGTTGATCTTCAAAATAGGATATTCTGGAGTGTCATATTGTTCCTTTTTATTCAGAGGGTCTTGAGATAGGAAATCAGCCGCCGTGTTTAGATTGCCAGGGACATATTCCACTTTGAAGCAAAAGCTTTCCAAGCCTAAGACCCAATGGGCAATGCGGGAAGTACTGTTGGAGGATCCCTTAAGGCTGAACATGTATGTTAGCGGTTTATGATCTGTGTGAATACAGAATTGCAGACCCCATAGGAAAAACTTAAAATGTTTCACAGCCCAGAAGCATACAAGGGCCTCTCTTTCGACCACTGAATAATTCATTTCAGGTTTAGCAAGGGTAAATGAAGTAAAGGCCACAATTCTTTCTTTGCCATCAATTACTTGGGATAACATGGCCGCTAATCCTCTATTGCTTGCATCAGTGGTTAATATAGTTTTCCTGCAACGGTTAAAATTGCAAAGATATGAAGCTGACAGAATAGCTTCTTTGATTTTCTCAAATGCACTGATGCACATCAAGCCATTTGTATTGGCTGTGTTTTTTTACGAGATCCCTAAGCGTACTGGTTAAATCCGCAAAGTTTTTAACATATTTGCTCATGTATTCTGCAAGTACGAGGAACGACTTCAGTTTGTCTTTTGTCCCTGGAGCCGGAGCATCCTTAACAGCTTCGAGTAGACAGACAAATTTTGGGTCTGAACCCATCTTTAGAGATAGTATGCCCAAATAGCTGGAATGCACCATATAGCAGAGATAGGGGAAGGAAATACCAACAGAACATTATAACAATAAAGGAACTATAGTGACTTATACATTAATAGAGATCAGATACAAATTACAACAGTTTTCCATTATTTTTCTGATCTGACTCCTTGTCTCTGGGTGCTGCAGCACCTACCACACCACTGGTTCCGGCGCCCATTACTCTACACAGGGTCAATGATAGGGTTGGTTTCACCAAGGGGTTCTGAGAGACATGTAGACAATCTGAGTGAAGCTTGACTTGTCTTATGTTACTAGGAATCTCCAAAGATGAGAAGCATCTCCTAGTTGATACTTACCGACTTACAATCTGATGTTGCATTTGGAGATTCCTGCATTTCCACCACTCCACTGGAGCGGTCATCACAGACAAGAAAAGCATGCTGTGAGGCGAAATGCTGTAAGGCTTCCATGCAAACCCTGCACACTGTATTGATGCCCCTAAAAACAATATATATGGCCACATGCCCCTCTTTCCAGCTCCCTCTTTGTAATCCCGTGGAAATATTTATAGATTAATGATACTTAGAATGGTGCTACATTTGTGCAGGTGATTGCATGTAATGAGCACCAGCACTTATTCTTGGGAAATAAGACATATTTATCATCATCAGACTTTGAGCCCGATCAAGAGAGACAAAGGCAGTAAAGGGATGTAAGCACCCAAGCATTGGCAAAAATCAGGTTCTAAACTACACACCCCAACTTACAGCTTGGACCCTCGAAATACTGTGGCGCTTGACAGGTCAGATGGACATTTGCCACCATGTTGCAAATGGAGCAAGGACAAAAACAGGTCATATATATATCTTCAACTGTCAGGTTCTATATTTTCAGAAAATGGCGAGAAGTTTCCAAAACCTTGATTTATCATATAGGAATTAGTATGTTTTTGTCATCTTTATTCCAGTTACTCCAAAGTTACAGAAATATCGAGAAAAGGTTGATTAGTGACAGGTTAAATCAAACAGAGTGTTCCATAAAGGAAATGTGTTACTAAACTAGCTAAAGGAGGCTAACCTACCCAAATAGAGATCCCATGAAGAGTTCCTTCTACAAAAGAGCAAGATTTGCGGAGCATTCAAAAAATCTTGACCTTCCTGTAAAGGGTCATTCTGGAAAACTCAGCTGAGTTCCCCACAGCTACAGTAGAAACCTTTAAAATAAATCAGTGTTAGAGGAATGATCGTTGCAGTAGCATTGATCAAGAAAAGTCAACATAAAGGAGGGTAAAGTCACCGTCAGCAGTTGCTTTCAGCAACGAGGAGCAAGGAATGGGGTCTAGGATGGTTAAAGAATGGACTCTCACAAAGTAGGGTCAAAAGGGTCTCTGTAAGTAAAAGCTTCTCTCTCTCTCTAGGAACACTCAATTATAGTATAAAAATGTACAAGAATATAACGAAAATTGGTAGGTGTATGATGCTTTCAGCCAATGTAAACTGCTCATTCGATGGTGTAGTCGACATCAGCTGCTTCTTCTTCCTATTCCCACGGTAAACATTCACACCGGTACATAGTATATGAGAACCTTCTTACCTAGGCTAATAACTGCATTCAATATCCCGTTGTAAATACAAAGGGCTAGTCTATTGCAATGAAACAAATCTATTGACAATGTTCTGGTTAGGCATACATAAAATATTTCTAAATTATTCTTTATTCTAACAGTCTATCCATCCACAGCAAAGTTCATTGTTAAGGCAGGGTGATCTAATATGGTGTGATGAAGCAAAGGAACATAATCTTGAAGTCAGCACATTCTTTAGTAGGATGCTGGTGTCAGGCAAAAATGTTCTAATAAATGTCTATTTAACTGTGAGCAAGAGTCGAGAGAAAATGGTTTGGGCTTAGTTACAGAAGCACATTAAATATGATAGCCAACTACATTATTTTTTTTCCTTCACTTTATTTATCATACACGTTGAAAGCAAGCACATTTACCCTACATGTGATCTACATATGAATTCTTTTAGCATTGTACAAATGCATTCTAAAGTGATTCTAACACGTTTAAAGGAGGCACATTTTCCTACGTGTTATTTTTTTCTATGCAAAATTATTTCTGCAAAGGTTTAAATGCATTCTAGGGTGAAATTCCAATACGGTGTGCAAGTCGAAATTTGTTTTTAGAATGTATTTCTCACAGGGAGTAAGAAGGGGAAATAGAAAGAGAGGAAAATAGAGACAAAAGAGAGGAAGCACTGATGAAAAGTTACCTGCAACAGTACGATAAACAGACAGGAAATGCAAGGTGGTCGAAAAAAGCATCAGAAGGTGGGATCAAGACTACATGGCTTTCACATTCACCAACCTTGGGATTCAGCAGCAGCAGGTTCCTAAGAAAAACTTTGGGCCCATATGCTTATTTATCTATATATATTTTTAACCAATCAAGATCTATATCATGGCAAATTATCAGGATGGTCATTATGGGGACTCCTAGAATTCTTTCAAAAGATACAGAAGTTGATGGAAATTATCTGGCTTTAGTTGAATGTCTCTAAAACCGAAGCCATTTTCCTCTCTACGAAAAGGATTTCAAATTCTCAGGATAAGTGTGTCAACATCCAGCTTTTATTCAGAAAATTCATTTTGTCTAAGGATAAGATTAGAAGTCAAAGGTGGCAGAATCTGGCAAAATGTTTTCTCAAACTTGCTTGAACTTAGGCATTCACTTTAATATTCTACAAAAAGATCATGCAATGTTGGTCATATCTTTTACTAAAAATTGTCTGAATAATGCAATTGTTTGTAGGCAGGCATCCTAGACCTTTTGCTCATGACGATGCAAAGAGCCCAGGATGAGGTTTAGTAAGTGGCCTGTGAATGATGGAAAAGTGACATTGGCACCAGATTCAGGAGATCCATCCATTGTCACTTTGGAGGACTGAGGTCTAGTCTCTCTTCAATTAATAAAAGTGGAGAATCAGTGCTTCTTCGGCAGCGCTTGCAAAATGTGCTGTTTTAATGGCTCCCATCATAGATTTTGTCACCAATCCTTCAATAGATGGACTGAACATTAAGAAAGTTCTGTGGGAGTATGCTATACAGTTGCACTCACTCACTCATTCACTGCTTCCTGGCATCTTGTACCTTTGTCCACTTCCCTCCTGTTTACCTTACCCTTCTTCCCTCACACATAAACAGTACACGTTGGCCTCTTTTCCCTCTCACTAGCTTACATGTATGCTCTCCTGCTTATCCTTGAGCATTGACTCATGCAACTCTGTCAGAGAGCAGAGGCTCCAGTCACAATTCGTTTTTTTGGAAACAAGGGAACCCAATTGTAATGGTCAGGGACCTTAGGTATCAATGAGTTACAAACACAGCAGTCCCCGACAAGGAGAGTACGAGAAGGGGGAATGAATATAGACTAAGAATCAGTGCTATATTAAAGCTGTCCAGCCGGACAGGGTTAGTTTAATATTATATAAATTTGCAACAAAATACAGTGGGACACAATCCTGCGTCCAGCAAGGTACATATAAAACAAAAACAAAACAAGAGCTCAGGCAGAACAAATGTTTGTGTGTCATAGAACAAGCAAAAATGAACAACGACACCGTTACGCAAAAACAATAACAAATTAAATTGTGTTTACGGTGTACAGAGAGTCGACGAAGTTTCGATCCCATGAGAGCAATAGTGGGATCATCATCAGGACATTATATTACATGCCTGAGTGAAAATTGCCAAGGAATTAGGAAATCCAGCGTGGCCAGGCTGAGGCCTTAAGTTTCTAGAAATTGCGGAAACAATGCCGGGGAACCGGTACTACAGGGATCCGTGATCAGTACTCGAAAATGAGAGTATAGACAAGAGGACTGGGTGGAAGTGTCCTCATTTACAGAAGGAGCAGCTGAAAACCGCAAGGAGCGTTGGTATCAATGACCGTGCGGAAGGCACGTTGGCAAGCTATCCTAGCGATGGACCGCGGCGGCGTGTCAATGTTGGAAATTCAGCAATGCAACATTGTGCGGAAGGTGCGATGACCGTGCGGATAGGCACGTGGGCAAACTATCCTATCGAAGGACCGCAGCGGCGTGTCCAGAGTGGAAAATCCAGCGATGCAACAATTTTAGCAGTGCGATGACCGTGAAACGGAGTGGAGGAAGTACCCACTGCGACCTGGATGCTCTCCTGCTTATCCTTGAGCATTGACTGATGCAACTCTGTCAGAAAGCAGAGGTGCCAGTCACAATTAGCAGCACCTCTGAAGCATTGACAGAGAGGTTGCTAAGCACAGACACATTTCCCTTACTTCCCTTGGATTTCTACAGGACCGAGGAAGGAAGAGGAAGGCAGTAGCAGTATTTGCCTTTTTTATCCTGAGCGAGGCAGGAATGGAATCAGGAGGCAGGGCTTTCGTACCTGCCTATCTTCAAATTCACTTGTATTGTATTGTATTGTTGCATTTATATAGCATGTCATACTCCCTACACATGGTGCCAAAGCACATATTTGGATAGGCAGCACACTACACAGACAGGCACACACAGTATAATTATAGTTAGGACTTAAATACATAGGCAGCTACATAGCACCAGCCTGCCAAAGGGGTAGAGGGTGCTGTGTGTGCACACGTAAATTAAGGGGGTTAATCAGAGAAGTAATCGATAGAGCAACATGAGCAAGGCTGAGATGCTGCCAAGCGAGTATAATGATAACAAGTGGGCAAACATCGGTTGATGACATAAGCAGTAGCCATGACCCTTTTTTAAAGCCAGCAATACTGTCTAATGCTGTATAAACACACCTCATGAACGAAGAATGCAATGGAAGAGGAATCAAGCTCGGCAACCTGAGCAGAAGCTACATTATCTTTAAATGGTCCATACTTGACCTGCTTCTTCTAGTCAGAAAGATGCCAACATTTTGAGCAGGGGTCCTCACCTCTAGCCCCTCTCTTGCTCCCAAAGGTTACCTAAGGTGGCCAGGCATCAGTCGAATGTACTATAGTCTGGTCATGGCACACCACCAAGCAGACAGGCAACCTGCACATGCGAGGGGGAAATATGGAGCACTTGGTAGTTTTCTGCCCTGAGAGCAAACGAATCAGCATGCACAGTATTACCCACCTGTCTTCACCTCTCCAGGCGAGCCCAATAATTTTTCTTAAATCCAAGGGACTATTGCTTTCTCTAGTTTTAAGAGGCATAGTTCTGACCTAGAATTCCCTCCCAGACAACGCCCGCTTTCATTATTAGCAGGGAGTAGCACTTTATGGTAACACTGAAACAATGTGATGAACGGTGACTTACCCTGCTTCCATTTATTCTGCTTGTCCCACAGCTTGAGGCACAGTCTTATCCCACTTTTGCAAATGGCCCAGAGATCAGCAGAGGCACAAACACACATTCTCTCACCATGTCTCCAAGAGCTCAGGAAGGTCTGCACTTCAGTTGAGAAGAGGTGACAAGCGCATAGAGGAACAGAAGGAGTCAGGGTGCACGGGAGCCTGGAGTGAGGAAAAGATGAGAAGGAACCAGCAGTGGAGAAGGGTAAAGGGTCCACCAGAGGGAGAAAAAGCAATCCACACACTTGAAGAAGAAGACTGCTATAGATGCAGCCTCTAAACCAGGTTTCTAGCAGATTTACTAACGGAGAACGGTCATTGTAACCTGAGAAGCAGTCTGCTTCTGTCTTACCAAATCGCTTCAAAGTCAGCAGATCAAAAAACAAGGCGATGGATGGAATGCTTGAATTAATCTCAGCCAGTGGCAATCGCTTAAGGACGTATCCCAATCTATCGTTTTTCACCCACTGTGTGACCTCAGTTTGCACCCAGCCATATGCAAATCAGTCTTGAACCTGCTCCAGTGGGAACAGTTCAGCCCAAACTGCCAGGCCAGGCCATCGCTGAAACGGAACACAAGCAACCTAGGACCGTTTTTGCACTTATTCAGGCTCATCAGCCAGATATAGCTTGGTTCCAGTGGCACAGTGAACACGGGACCCACGTAGGGACACCCGTCACACTTAGGGCATCTGAAAAAACAAGGTGATACATGGAATATTTTGAATTATTCTCAGCCACTGGCAATCGCTCCAGCCGTATTCTAGTCCCATGCTCATTATGCCACTGAAACTCTAGGCCAAGACCTGTATTAAACTCAGTGAAATACATAAAGTAAGAAGGTGCTCCTACCTGTGTTTGTCAGGTTCCAAGTTCGTGGACATGCTGAAAACCTATTCCACCGCCGAGTCTCCACACTATCAGCAAAACAGAACTTGCTGTGTGCAATAGGAATGCAGAAAAACAGGTGTGGGGAAGAGAGAGATATATCAACACCGCACTGGACTCTCTTGCACAACCTGATCGATTCTCTCCTGTGGTGGTCCCTCACAGACAGTTGTTGATGGGATTTGGGGAGTTGACATAGCTGTACGACAGGAAGGGATTGGTAGCTATAACTCAATGGATGCAAACACCACATAAAACAGATTACACACAGTAGGTTTACCGTACTCTAACTAGCATACGTCAACCCAGAAACCAGATGACTGCCCCAGGATGCTGCTGACAACGCAACAGCCCAACTGTGAGGAGTAAATTAGGAAATAAGGCAGAACACAACAGAACTATGGACCAATAAGAGGTAAGGGAATGGGTACACTGAAGGTCCTGAACAGGAAGAAAACAGCAAAAAAGGAAGGTAACAAAGCATGGGCAGTACCTAAGGGTAAGCGAAGAGCAGATGCAGCTAACGATTTGTTGCCAGGCAATTCGCATGAGTCCTTATAAGTCTTATATTTGGAATTAACCTCAGATGCAAGAAGTGAGTAGTGTGAGGATGTGCTGGTAACGGTCTAGTGTTCCAAATCTTCTACGCTTCCACTGACCCGTCTTCTATCTCCTCCAGACTCCCAGAAAAGGTTGAGTGGTGTTTCTGGCTCACACCTTAATTTTGACAGTGGGATTGTTGAGAGCAGTTGAAGGAGAGTCATATGCACCTTCTCCTCTTCATCAAATTAGCAGAGATGATGGGAACGTGTGTGAAGTGTGGATACATAGGAGCTAATGATGTTCACATTTTTGTTGAATGTCCGTGCCTGAGAGACTTTTGGGGTGGCATAGAACTTGCACTAAATGGTATTTTCGATTGGGAGATCAATTTGAATGCCACACTTATCCTCTTAGGAGACGATGGCGCGCTAACTATGCTGCTGAGGCGGCCCCACAGAAGGTTGCTCTTCTAATTGATTCTTATCGCTAGGAGGGAAATTTGCTTGAAATGGAGGGACCCCTTGCCTCCGATGGCAGAAGACTGGGTCAGGGCTGCTGTTAGGATCTGTTGTTTAGATCAGGGAACAGCAAAGAGCCCTAATTTGTCTGTATGGTCTGACTTCCCAATTTGGTGTCGCTCCTTGGGTGTTGGCTATCCGTCCCTATGATTACACTGACTCACTGGCAAAGGTGATGGTCCAGGTGGAAATGGACCAGGGCGAATGCAGCGACCGCTGGGCGGATAGTTAGACGGTGCGGTTTTTTAGGTCTCGCGCCTAGCGTTGCAGTGCGCAGCACTGCTCGCGCAGTGCAAGACCTCTTGTATGGGGTTTAGAGGTGAGCTAGGAATCGCACACGCTCGTACGTGTGCGATTCGTTTTTCTCCCGGCTATTGGGCTTTGCGTGCGTCTTTATAAGAAAGACAGCATGCAATTGGAGCAAAGCGGGCGCATGTCCCGCTTTGCCGTGCCCATTCCCACCGGTGTCTAGCACGCGCAGCAGCAGCGTGTTCGCCTCGCTGCCGCGCTCCTTCCCCCCGGCTCCTCTGTGGTGCGCACGCACTGCTGGTTTACCTCGTTTTCTATGCGATTGCCTTATTACACGGTTATAGCTTTAAATTCCTCATTGTAAAGCACTGTAATGCCCACAAGCCATATTCACGCTAAATAAACAATAGTTTTGCAGTACATAACTAAATGCCATTCGACAATAAGCCATTCTGGTCTAATAATTGTACTCTGTTTAATACTTTACTAATCAAGGCTGCTCCCCACCTGCAGACCAGTACCTACAGGTTGTCTCTTTGTTTGTGCATTTTATAAATGTCATTACGTCACATTAAGTGGATTTCCTTTGTGGAATATAATAGCAGCGTGCGGTACGGTATCAGTGTAGAAATTTTGATGAGTAATAGAATTTCATTGAACCGTATCAAATTCTAAACAAGCGAATCAGCTCAAAGTTCAGCTTGTGGCATGTTGTACAAGATAAGACTGTAGAATGCGTAAAAACACGTCGAAATCTCTGCAGGCAGTGCGTGTTAGCAGAAGGAGTAAGGAATGCACACAGACTACGAGTATGCATTCGTGGGGACGTGGTGTGCTTATGAAGAACAACTTGGGTGACAAACAAATGCTTTTTTTAAACTTGTATTTAAAAAAAATAGCTACACATTTTTCATGTTTAGGTTGTTTGAAAGTCCACGTCACCTTAAACACTTTTATAAAACAACAGTGTCTTCCGAAATAAGGTGTACCTAATAAAACGTTTTCAAAATAATAAAGTGCAAATTAATCCCTGAACCGTTTCAATCAAAGCTGCAACCGGCTAGGGTAAGATTTTGGAACAATGTCATTTGCTGCCTTCAATTTGGAACTTAGAAGTAACATGTTTCCTTCAGGAGTGAATAGGTAATCCTCATTCCTCGTAGTAATAATTTTAAAACGTGTTTTTAGCATGTTTGACGCTACATTAAGGCGATAGTATGCAGCTGATTTTGGATACTTTACAAGAAGTCATGCAAGTATATTAAAAGACCGCAGAGATGCACCCGTTGCTAAGAGGATGAAAAATGCCATTTTGGCCATGGTGTTAAAACTTTATTTTAGTCTTGCACCACAAGTAGGTTTACGCTAATACCTCCTTTGTTTTGGACGGCACATGACACAGCTTAAAAATGCCTTTTCAATTATAAAGCCTTACTCAAGATGAGCTTCTGTGTCTGCCATGTCACTTTTAATGTCACTGTTCTGGATAAGTTAGTGCTGATGGAAGACAGAGCACTCTGTTGTGCTTTGGTCACTCCTTACTTTCTTCTGTTGGGACTATTTATTATTTGGAAGGGAGTGAACAGGTCAGTATGATGTGTTCAGTCTGCTTATGTAGGACATTTTAATGTTTAAAATATGTCAATGTGTGAAATTTACCAGTTTTACTAACTGAGAGTTATTCATTGATCCTTAGTAGCTGAATGACTAACAGAGGAATAATCCTTGATCCTCAGTAGCAGAACCATCAATAGAAGAATAATCCTTGATCCTCAGTCGCGGAATTGCTCACAAACGAATAATCATTGATTTATAGCAAACAGATTACCCCAGCTGCAGCAGGAATTGCCACCAAAGCACAGATGAACTGCAATGTGTTTTTAAGTTTCACCTGCACAGCTCTTGCACCGTGCTTCGAAATCTCTTATAAAAAAAAAAAAAAGCTTACAACTGGTGTAGAGCCCACCCATTACTTACCATTGGATGGCTCAGACTACACTCTTGTTTCCTTGCTTCGAATTGATCAGAACCTCCTCCTCTCCTCTACTTTTTCCTGGTGCTTCACCATTTGTCCCTGCCGTGGAGCATGGACCAAGTACAGCTTCCTGTCTGCGGCCAGTCTCCTTCCTATGGCTGCATGCTCCTGAAGGTACTATTTTTTAGGTCAAAGCCTACCAGACAGCGCAGCTGTTTGGTTTGCTAATGACATCTTTGGGACAATTGGAAAGTTTCCATGGAAATGCATTCTGCCAGTTGCTACCATTGGCTTTGTGGTTTGTAACTTACATTTGCTTACTTTCTATTTGCTGGCTTCATGTGTTTTAGGTTGTCCAGCTTGAGTTTGTCCCTTCCCTTGCCCAAACCCTATTTATTGTTTTCTTCCAACAGTACGGAATTTCTGTAAACAGACCTTTAAATCTTGTTGTTATGTAGGCACATCTGTGGTGCATTCAAAGACAGAGGTCAAAAGTCTGACTCTGTCTTCCAGAGAGTTTGGTGTTTACTTTTCTTTCTCTGACTTCTAAATGAGAGCATTTATGTCGGAGTCCTGCTAGCTAACAATGTGAGAAAGAAAGACTGTAGGATGTTATTTTTCCTTGCTGGATACTAAGGGTGTGCTTTCCAATTTTAGGTCTCGCCTACGCAGCGCGCATGCGCTGCGTAGGAGACCTGCTAGCCGTCGTACAGCTCTTTTTCCAAGCACATACTCGTGCTTGTGGCGGCATACAGCTTGCGGGAGTGCGCAGCGGTGCGCCACAAGCACGAGTGTGTGCTTTGAAAAAGAGCAGACTGCGCGCGCACACACGCACGCAGCCAATGCTTGTTTCTATTCTAACTGGTCAGCATGTTCTTTCACAAGAGTGTCCTTCCCTGCGTTTTTCGGTCCCTGGGGCTACAGAATGCCAAACATCGGAGGCTTATAGCCCTTACTAGTTTCTCTTAACTCCTTCCCACACACTTCAGCCCTTCGTCCTGCCTAAGCCGCTCACACTTTTACCCTGCCTCCCCCTCCGCCCATCACAACATTCTTGCACGTATCCCCCTTTCACCACTGTCAGCCATGCCCTACCGCTCCACCCTGGCTCCGTCTACTCACCCACACATCCTTCGACCATTGGACCGTTCCACTCCTTGCCCCACCCCTTAACACTTTCCAACCGCTCATTCCTCCCCAAGTAGTCACTCGTCCGCTTTTCATCCCTCAATTCGTGTACTCACCCATCGGCCCTCCGGTCCCTCCCGCAGTCCCCCATCCACCTATCGCTCTCACCTCTGCACCCGCCTCTCTCACTATTCTTAACTGCTTCTCCCAATCCGCTCGCCTCCTCTCTCTCCATTCTACCCGTCAGTCACCCCGACCGTGACTCTCGTCGGTCTATCCGTCAGTCCCTCACCTATCCATTGATCCCTCACCTATCTACCCTTACGGTGCCTATTACTACCCCAACCATCTCTTCTCCACCCGCTCGTTTCTTTCTCACCCCATCCACCTCTACCTCCGCACTGTCCCAATCTGCACTCCTCGCCCACTGCTCTTTATTTCTCTCACTTCTCCAGACAGTTCCCATCTCTCACTCATCCGTCCGGTTCCTTTCCCTCTCCCGGCACCTCACACTATTGTTACTTTCTTACCTCTGCGCCCTATACCCCATCCCCAGCCTCTGCACCCCGCTCCTGTATGTCACATCCACCTCACTATTGTCTTCCTCTTATCTTTCCACTCTCTTCCCATCTCTCAATCCCTCCAGCCTCTTCCCACCACTCCACCCTGTTTCCACTTCACCCCGCCCACTTTGTTCCCATTCCTCTCCCCTCCACCATGTTGCTACCATATCTCACATCCACCTCACTATTGTCTTTCTCTCATCTTTCCACCCTCTTCTCATCTCTCACCCTCCACCCATCTCTCACTTTCACCCTCTCCCGTTTCTCATCACCTCCAACCTCTTCTCACCCCTCCGCCCTGTTCCCACCTCACACCCTCCACTTTGTTTCCATCACTCACCCCTGCCCCCCTCCCCCTGTTCCTATCTCTCACCCACCATGATTATGCTCGTCTCTTACTCCCGCTCCACTGTTTTTTCTTCACCTACTGTTCGAGTTCCCGTCTCACACCTCCCCACCTATTGTTTTCTCTTCTCTCGCCCCCCCCCCATCTCTCACCCTCCCTAGTTCACTTAGACCCGGATAGGTGTTGTCTCAGTATGCTGACTGGCTCAGCAGATCAGTTCTCCCTGCTGGGTCTGACCCCCTGGCACCAGGCCACATTTAGCTCGGGCGTACCCACTCGGGTACTTTTGTCTTTCAGGTGCTCCCTCGGACCCACCACACACCTCTTCCTGGGTTTCAACCCTCAGATCTGACAGCCATCCCTCCACCCCAGGGGGGCCCCTCCCTGCCTCTCAGACAGGGCTGTGACAGGCCCGTAGTACACAGGCCCGCCTCGCGCTTCAAATCGAGTTTATACAGCGGGACGATATGCAAACAGTCAAGACCTGACTTGTAAAGGACATGTGCGTGCCCGAACTCACTAAGTTTTTTTCAATTCTGCATCCCTGGATAAAGAAGAACTCATTATTCACACATCCGGCCTTTACACAGCATATATATGTAAAAACAGCTTGTGTACTTTTACACAATGTCGCACAGATTTCCTTCGCGGAAATGTGCCTTGACTTGTGGTACTACCAGCAGAGGAGTAACCAGGGTGCCAGGGGCCCGAATGCAAGAAAGGAGAATGCACCACCCTATCCCTCCATGTCCTGGTTTGGTAACAAAAATCAGCAATAAGTAGGGGGCAACGGGCCCTTTATACTGCTGAGCCCCGGTGCCACTGCACCTGCTTCACTCCTGATAGCTATGCCTCTGGGTAACGCGCACAGTGCATATTGCGATCCCACGTGAAATAGATTGGGGAACAAATTGCTAATTCCGTAAACATATACAGTGAAAGGGAATGATTTACAAAAGGTTTGCGCAGGGGCTCAGCCTCGTCATTGGCTGTCTTCTGCTGCCAACCGGGGGCAGTGCCCCTTTTCCTTGTTGGCATTGGGCCCAGTGGCAACCTTGCTACAACATTGCTAACAAGCATTTGCATTGCAATAGGTCTCGCATTATTAAAGTTTGAGCTATTGGTGTTGCATTATTTAGCAATGCCAATAGCTCAAACTTTAATAATGCGAGACCTATTGCATTGCAAATGCTTGTTCTTTGTTTATTGCAGACGCCCTTTGGTGATATGAGGGAATAAAAATATTTTTTTTTAAAAGGATTAACCATATGCAAATTAGGTCCTGTTCCAAAAGGGATAGTTATGCCTGACCTGCTAGGCCATGTAGCTCCTGTATGGAAACACGTGCAACCTCAGACATGTTTACGCCTTCTTGAGCCTCATCAGTGAGATGCTTCTTGGGTCAAATTGGTACAGCATGCTTTGTGACCCACATATTGCTGTGCTTACTTACCTTGCTGCAGCTGTTTTATAACATTCATGTGCTCATTAATCAAAGATCTTTATCTCGGAACAGTGGACATAAAAGCACATAAAATGCTTTACATAAAATCATGTAAAAGCGCAATCTGTCAAGGCATTATAATTCCCCTGACAATCTGTGAGCAATTGACATTATTAAAACCAGTATAAAATTATGTAAAAATTCATATAAACATTCAGGTTTCTAAAAGACACTCCTTATGTTGCCAATAGACTGATTTGATTTGTGTCTTAGGGGTCGCCCCAGCCTCACCAGGGGCATTCCACCAGCTTTCGTTCCCAATCGCTTTCAGTGTGGCTTTCACATATTACAAGAACCAGAGAGGCATAATATTTCCTCTAAGCCCTGGAGATAGGAACGCAGCTCTGGGGTAGCCCAAATTCTCTTCCAGTATAGTATGTTGAGCAGTCCTATCCTGTCAGAAAGTGTTCTAAGCTCATGGTCCAGCCTGAGAGGGAGCAGAGAGTGCTTATAGGTACACCTACCAACTGGTGTATAAATCGATTTTCTACCGTGACTAGAGGAGTCACATCCATTTGCCCCCACAGCTCTGCACCATAAAGGGCTGTCCCAAGGGCCTGGCGGTTGTAGATCTGTATTGTCTACAGAATGGGTCGGAACTGTGAGCTTAGCGACATTTTAGTTATTTCTCTAACTACTTGTTCCATTTTTAAACTATGATGGGCAGTGTGAGTATGCTACCCAAGATGTTCCGTTTGCGTAATATCCAAGTGGCTTCCTTGCTAACACTGGGTTTGCCCTAGTCGAGTGTCCCGGGTTCAGGACCATGTACTTGGTTTTACCCATGCTGATCTCCAAACCCCTCTGCTTACAAAAACACTCAAAACGACACAGCAATTTTTGGAAACCCATTGGTGATTTAGAGAGGAGTAAAGTAGCGTTAGTAAACATGAGGGTAGAAACCCTCATGTTTGCCAGCCTGGAAGCATAATTTTCACACTGGTCCAGAAAAGTTGTTAGGCCATTAATATGTAGGGGCCGATTCCGATCTCGGCCGGTAGGACTCCGAATCGGATTCGGCTTTACCGGATCCGATTCGGAGCCCTATTTCCCGACCGAATCGTACGTGCGTCCAGGCGAGCGAGTACGATGCGTGCGCTCGCGAAATCTCCGACCGACTCGTTCGCAGGACCCGACCGCTCCGACCGACTCGCACGGGGACGACTCGCACCGCGCAATGGAGACGTTCCCCGGCCGGGTAAGTACGATGCGCACCTCGACCGCTCCCACCGACTCGCGCAGTCCGGCTCCAAGGAGCTGTCGGAGCCGCACTTTGGGGGTCCGTGACGGACCCCCCTGGAAGCGTAGGCACGCGAGTCGCACACAGGGGGGACCCATGGGTTCCCCCTACACGTGCATGTACGGCGCGACCCGCATCAACGCGAACACGCTGTAGGGGGCGCCCTTGTTCGCGTCGTGCCCATTGAGTCAATGGGAGCCCGTGTACGCGTCGTACGACTGGCTCCCATTGACTTCAATGGGAGTCCGACCGAATCGAGTCCGATGGCAT
This sequence comes from Calotriton arnoldi, assembly GCA_963921515.1. Classification (NCBI taxonomy): domain Eukaryota; kingdom Metazoa; phylum Chordata; class Amphibia; order Caudata; family Salamandridae; genus Calotriton; species Calotriton arnoldi. The sequence continues at coordinate 1,163,775 of CAWUFW010005631.1, forward strand.
ACATGCGCATCGTACTCATTCGGTCGGACTGCTGTAGTCCGATTCGGTTGGAAATCTCTCCGGGTCCGGCTCGGTCGGAGAGATTTCCGGCCCGAATCGGAATCGGCCCCATAGTGTGAATATTATGGGGGAGAGTACACATCCCTGCCTAACTCCTCTATTTACAGGAAATGGATCAGTCAGCTCGTTTGCTAGACCACATCTAACCTGTGCGTAATTTTTATCGTGCAGACTTATCATATTATCTAACAGATAGCTTGGCACCCCCATCTCTGAAAGTACCTGCCAAAAGCTCTATCTTGGAACTAAATCAAAAACAGATCGCAAATCCACAAAAACAACATAAAGTCGACCGCCACCCAAAGTGACTACTTTCCAATACAGCAACTGCAGGCGGAACACTTGGTCAACTGTGCTTGTGCACTGTCGAAAGCCTACCTGAAGGGGTGTCAAGATTTTATTTGCTATTAGCCATTCCTCTAGTCTATCTAGAATTACCCTGCTAAATAGTTTTTGGGAGCTATCTGTAAGACGTAAGAGTCTGTAATTAGTTGACAAGTCTCAGGAGCCCTTTTAAAATATGGGGATCATTTCTGCCTCTGCCCACGTCGGTGGAATAGGTGCCCCTTTCCTGATAGCAGTGAATATCACGGAGAAATAGGTACTCCAGATATCTATCTTGCTTGTAAACAAATCTCTAGGGATCTTATCCAACCCTGGGGCTTTATTAAGGACAATTCCCTTAATAGCCAGGCTTATTTCATGAGCTGATGTCTCCAGGGCATCGGGCTCATTGGTTCATTCTCTAGACTTTGTGGAGCTATCTTAGGGCTTACAACATCCTCCACTCTATCTCTGCAAAGCTGTCATGTTGCACCCAGGCCCATTAGTTCACATTTAGGGTCCATGAGATCTCCCTTCTGCATGTATAGACTAGAGAAATGGGTAATCCAGTGATTGGCTGAAATGTTAGTTTTGATAGAACAAAACTCATCCCTGCTACCAGAGGACACCAAATTTCAGAAGGATTGATGGTCATTCGATCTAGTAGCGGCTAAAAGGCCCTCCCATTTTCCCCACTCCCAATCTTTTCTTGCATCAATTAGCACTTTTTATAGGTCCACCTGGTAACCTGAATCTGGGGTCTATCTTGATTTTTTATCGCATCAATCAATGCTGTCTTGGCAACTCTACATTGCTTACTGAACCAAGATGGGGGACTCTTCCTCTCCACTGATCACCTAATCTCAATGAAGAAGAGGTTCCTCAGGATTTGGAACATCTGGTTGTTCACATCGGAAACTGCCCCCAAAGACTCATGGGAGCCCGACACCAAGTTCAGCGATAGCAGGCACTCCATACTATCGGTGACTAGCCTATAAATCTTGCCAGTGGACTCCTATGAATGTTTTATACTGCTCCATTTGACCCTACGTCTATTGATGGTGATTCTCAGCCTTCCATCAAATGGCTCAACCCAGTTGCTTGTTTGGGAGTTAGAAGGTATGCCTAGCATAAGAACCAGGGCGTTATGGTCACTGTCTTAATGGGTATTATTATAATGCCAATAAGATATAGCCATAACTTAATATCCAACATCATATAATCAATTAAACTGGTATTATGTGATTGAATTTGTGATTACCAATTTTATTGGAGCTTGATCTTCCATTGCAGGCACAAAGCCGCTGGTTTAAAGTGATTGCACTGATTTGGACTGCCATGGATGGCCATTTCTTAATGGGAGGGATTTCTAGCTCTGGGATTGACCAAACAGTGCCCCCATCTGCCGGGAGGGTCTGGCTATCGACACTGAAGGGTTCAAATTGGCAGTTGAAGTCATCCCCCCCCCACGATTTTCCTTGCTTTAGCAGGCAATACAGCTAAATGCATGTTTAGGAGATTTAAAGCTAAGGATTCAGTTTTGTTCCCACTGGATCTGCCATACACATTATATATATATAATAAATTACATCCGGGGAAACAGTCCAGCTAATGCATAGAATGTCGGGGGAGTCAACCTTAATCTCCCTAAGCGTGTCTATTAAAGTAGTACTGGCCCAGATTGTGAATCCCCTGATGGCCTGCCCTTCCCTGTAGTTACAGCTTCCTTACAGAAGTTTACATAACCTACACAATGGAAGGGGCTTTAAAGACCAGGTACTCCTGAAAAAGGCAAAAATCATGCTGTTCCATAAATTCCCACCACTCTGACTAGTATAGTTTTGAAGCCAGACCAGCTACGTTCCACGAGGTGAGCTTAGTTAGTGGACCCATTACAGAGGGGGCAACCATTCCCTCATCGGTGATCATTGAGGTCTTTGGGGCTTGACAAGTTGTCACTACTACTAGAGTCTGCTGAAGTAGTTTGAATTCTCCCAAAACTATCTGGCTATTGGCTCACTGCTGTTGGATATAAACCAGAGCTGTTTGCTCCATTATTATCAGCAGATCTATAAGACCCCGTCTTAGACAAACCCTGTCTAGCCGAAACCCCACAACAGGGCTTGTGGCAGTCACAAGAATCCCACCTTGTTTTGTGATCAGTACTGGAAGAGCTAGTCTTGGATCCCCCTCTCTTGGTTGTTTGTGTTAAAACCCAGAGGACCAACCCCCAATATATTGCCAGTAAACAAAATCTGCTGTTTGCCTTTAATAAGTCAATCTACACCTGCTAAATAATCATATCGATTGAGTTATACTGTGTAGATATCAAAACTAGAACTAAGTTTCCCCTAGCAAAAATAATACATCCGCACATCTGGTTCACCACCTTCATCTTATATGCGATGATGTATATGCAATGTAATTCTTAAAAATAACATGAATTGGAGTGGGAATAATAATTTTTTTTTTTATAAATCTTTTTATTAAACAGACTCGAAACATGGTACAGTTCCACAGAGGTCAATTGAAGGGAGTACAATGAATTCAAGTATACATACAGATATTGCAGGACAATGCATTGGAAATCAAGGGGAGGGGGATCATCACAGTCTAGTATACGGGGAGGAGTACATATGTTGCCACGGTATTCATTCCAGGGGGCCCATACCTTGGACCATTTTCGTGGGCAACCCCGTGTCATATACACAGTTTTTTCCCGTAGCATACACCAATCAAGGTCTTTTCCCCAGTCAGTGATTGTAGGTGCCTGTGAAGCCCCCCATAGCTGAGCAATGTTTCTCTTGGCGACCATGTAGCCGAGTGTGGCCCATTGTGTAGCGTGCGTGTTAAGGTCAGTGGGTTCCCAGACGTTGAGGAGGCATCTAGGGGCTTTTGGTGTGAGTTCGACTCCCATTGCTTTGCTCATTACTTCGTGTATCTTACGCCAATATTCCTGGATCGGTTCACAGTGCCATAGTATGTGAATAAACGTGCCCAGCTGGGTGCATCCCCTCCTACAAGACCCATCTGCTAGAAAACCCATGTGCATCAATTGGGGACCTGTTATGTAAATTCTGTGTAGTATCTTTAGCTGCACAAGGCGGAGACGCGCCGAAATAGCAACAGTTTTGGGGGAGGAGACCGCCGCTTGCCAGTCTTCATCATCTAATTCAACCCCGTCCCCGGCCCATTTTTCTCGTAGTGACTGCAGGGGGTCCTCCATATTATGGATGAGTTTTCGGTAGGTTAGGGAGATAGCTTTTTCAGGTAAGTGCCCATCCAAAATCCTATCCTCCAGTGGGGAGGCGTCTGATGGAGCAGAGTCACGGGGTAGTACTGTTTGCAATGCGTGTCGGACCTGTAGGTAGCGGAAACGCTCGGAATCCGCAAGGGCATATCGACCCTGTAGGGCTTCAAAGGTTTGCACGCCCTCTTTGCACCAGAGGTCCCTGATGTGAGAGATGCCAATTAAGTCCCATTTGTCAAAGCCTTTGGAGTTTCTTAGGTCTCCAAGTTTTTGGGAGTCCCATAGTGGCGTGGCGAGAGTTAATTTATTGTTCCATCCTAACGATTTGGACGCCGAGTGCCAAATTCTAACTGTGTGGTTGGTAGGACCCGTGAGTGGGAATCTGTTTGGTTTGGAGTATAGTGCCCGGGTATATGCCCCGTTTGGGAGAATCCATCTATCCATATTAAACCCCGGGTTGTCAGGCCGCACATAGGTGCCATGATTTATTGCTATTAGATGTGCTGCCCAGTAGTATTTTTTAATGTCCGGCAGTCCGATTCCGCCGTCATACCAGCTGAGCGTGAGTTTTTGCAGAGCAATACGCGGCCTTCCATCCCAGAGAAGGTCTCGTTGGAGTCCTTCTATTTCTTTAAAATACGGATTCGGGACAGGGTTTGCCGAGTTCTGCAATGCATACAGGAAGCGGGGTAAGGACAGCATTTTAAAAAGGGCCGCTTTGCCCAGAAGAGAGAGCGGGAGGGCCTTCCAGTGCGCAATGTCACTTTTGAGTCTTTGCAGTGGGGGAGCCAGGTTATGAGCATATTGGAGTGTGTGGTCGAGGGAGACGAATATACCTAAATATTTGAATCCGTCAGAGACTATTGGGATGGGGCAGTGCCGGGGAAGGGGAGGAGAGTCTCCACAGAGGACGTATAAGAGAGATTTCTGCCAGTTGATACGAAACCCAGAGAATCGGCCAAAAACGGATAGGATGTCAAATACTACAATGAGGGACCTCTGAGGGGACGTGAGGTATAGGAGGATGTCGTCCGCGTATAGGGAAATACGGTCTTCCCAATCTGCCGACCATCGCATTCCAAGGATCCTCACGTCTTTGCGGATCCATGCGGCAAGGGGTTCGAGGGCCAGAGCGAAGAGTAAGGGAGAGAGAGGGCATCCCTGCCGGGTCCCTCGGCCAAGTGTGAAGGCCTCAGATTTTTTGTTGTTCACTACCACTTGTGCCATAGGTGTGGCATATAGCAATCGTACCCACCGTCTAAAGTTCGGTCCGAATACCAGTTTTGTGAGCACGGCAAAGAGATAGGGCCACTCAAGTGTATCGAAGGCCATTGTGGCGTCTAGGGAGACTATGACTGCATCCTCTCGTATGGTCGGTACCCTGCCCAATACTCCATGCACTCTACGCAGATTTAGAGCGGTGTTTCTCTTTGGCATAAACCCGGATTGATCAGGGTGCACTAAGTCCCCTATTGCTTTAATCAGCCTAGTGGCTAGTACTTTGGCAAGGATTTTTGGCTCTGCATTGAGCAGTGAGATAGGACGGTAGGAGGCGCAGTCTGTTTTGGGTGTCCCTTCCTTGTGGATTGTAACTATGGTTGCAATCCTCTGATCTAGGGGTAGCGATCCCCGTTCAAGGCTGTCTTCAAACATAGTTTTCAGATATGGGGCCAACTTATCTGGACGGAGTTTGTAGAGCTCGATCGGGATGCCATTGGGGCCGAGGGCCTTACCCGAGTGGAGCGCTCGGATTGCAGACGCTATTTCATCAGTGGAGAGAGCACTATCCAAGAACGCCCGATCAGTGGCTGACAGCCTCGGAAGGGAGATATCTTGTAGGAGTTCCGAGGACTCCTCTTCAGTATGTGGGCTCACCGAGCTGTACACTGTGTGGAAGTGTGTTGCAAACTGTTTGGCTATGTCTTGGGGGTCTGTTATGGGGGATCCGTCTGAGTCCCTGATTTCTGGAACAAGCCGATTAGCATGTTCTCTTTTTTCTAACCAGGCGATCAGTTTTCCAGCCTTATCCCCCCATTCATAGAGTCGGCCCAGCCTGTTTTGCCCCATTATTTTGGCGCGGTCAGTGACTAGCGCCCGGTATTCGGCCTGCCGGAGGCGAAGTGTGTGGAGGGTTTCAGGGGATGGGTTAGAGTTCACTTCTTGTTCCAGCCGGTAAATTTTGTGTTTTACATCAGATATGTCTTTTATGTTTTCTTTTTTTGTTCCCGCAATTAGAGAGAGGGCCTGGCCCCTAACCACCGTTTTGAAGGCTTCCCATAGCACTTGCGGGGAGTCTACAGAATTCTCGTTCTCCAGGAAGTAGTTGTCTACGGCTTTAGTGAGGTCTTTGCGTATTCTGGGGTTTTTGACGTACCATGGGTTGATAGGGGCAATGCGTCCTACTTGTGTGCGCTCCAGGGCCACGTGGATCCATAGGGGGGAGTTGTCTGAGATACCCCTGGCCAGATGCCTGATCTCTTGGATTTCTGTAACCTGTGAAGCCGGGATAACTATATAGTCCAGGCGAAAGAAGCTATTGTGTGCCCCAGAGTGGAAGGTGTACTGGATCTTGTCAGGATTGTATGTTCTCCACCCGTCCACCAGCCCCATTGCCTCCAGGAAGCTGGAAAAAGAGTGTGCTGTATGTGGGAGAGTGCGGGGAGGGTGTCTGTCAAGGGAGCCCGAAGGGAATAATCATTTTTACCTCTCCGCTATCCAGGACTTTCCCTACTGTTGCACTCACTGGAGTGGTAATAATACATTTTACCTCTCCGCTATCCAGCACTTTCCCTACTGTTGCACTCATTGGAGTGAGAATAGTAATTTTTACCCCTCTGCTATCCAGCATTTTCCCTACTGTTGCACTCACTGGAGTGGGAATAGTAATTTTTACCCCTCCGCAATCCAGCACTTTCCCTACTGTTGCACTCACTGGAGTGGGAATGGTAATTTTTACCCCTTCGCTATCCAGCACTTTCCCTACTGTTGCGGTCATTGGAATGGAAATAGCAATGTTTACCCCTCCTCTATCCAGCACTTTCCCTACTGTTGCACTCATTGGAGTGGGAATAATAATTTTTACAACCTCCGCTATCCAGCACTTTCCCTACTGTTGCAGTCATTGGAATGGAAATAGCAATTTTTACCCCTCCTCTATCCAGCACTTTCCCTACTGTTGCACTCATTGGAGTGGGAATAGTAATTTTTACCCCTCTGCTATCCAATACTTTCCCTACTGTTGCACTCACTGGAGTGGGAATAGTAATTTTTACCCATCCGCTATCCAAAACTTTTCCTACTGTTGCATTCACTGGAGTGGGAATAGTAATTTTTACCCCTCCACTATCCAAAACGTTCCCTACTGTTGCACTCACTGGAGTGGGAATAGTAATTTTTACCACTCTGCTATACAGCACTTTCTCTACTGTTGCACTAACTGGAGTGGGAATAGAAATTTTTACCCCTCTGCTATCCAATACTTTCCCTACTGTTGTGCTCTTTGGAGTGGGAATAGTAATTTTTACCCCTCCGCTTTCCAACACTTTCCTTCCTGTTGCACTCACAGGAGTTGGAATAGAAAATTAAATTATTTCGCTATCCAACATTTTCCCTACTGTTGTATTTATTGTATTGTGAAATGTACGTTTAAATTTTTTTTAATAGTTTAATGTTTTAATGAATTATAGAATGTTTTTTTTTTATTTTAAATTATTGATATTTAAAAGTTTAAAAATTAAATAAAGATTTTAGCTAATAAATTATTTTAAAGTAAATATATGTATATGTATAAATTATTATGTTTGTGTGTTTATGTTTTTTAAATTAAGTTTATTTTTTATAATTAGTTAAAATGTATATTAAATTAAATTTCTTTTGTTAAAGATAATATTAATATTTTATATATTTAATATATATTATTTTATTTTATTTATATTTTTAAATCAATATTTTTTACATCTATATTTGTAACTTCGATTTTTTTGATTCAATATTTTTGGACTTACCTGTTTAAGTATAGGGAGTCGATTTTTTTGCATTCTATATATTTTTTCGATATTTTTTCCATCCGGGTTTTTAGCATTGATATTCTATCAGTGAACCGTTTATGGCTTCCTGGGGGTCTGCTAGATCCAGAGTTATCAATAGTGTGCAATCCAACAGGTGTAGTCCCCTCATCGCTGCGCAAAGGCTTCCCTAGTTGAAAGGGGGGAGGCAATAGCGGACGTTCCAAGCAAGGCCACCCTTGGTTCTGGATAATGACATCTTGGGTCGGTCTCATCTCTAAGGACAATGTTCGTAAGAAGGACCCTGGTCTACTTATAGAGGGACATTCGCGGTCAAAACACCCCGAGAATCCCTAGAATCCAGGAAGTTTGCTGTCCCTTTTGGTACTTGGGCCCGTCTGATAGCAGTCAGCTCCATCTCAATTGCTTCCAGATGGGCACTAAGTGGAGACAGTTCTTTCAGGAGGAGCTCTCCAACATTACACAAGCATTCGTCCATTATTTGCTCTATCTAAGTGGGTTTAGCAAGGGGACTCTACCAGTAGACTCCTTTGGGGTTGCACTGGGCTGCTCCCTGCGGAGCAGCATGGGAATGGGGCAGGTTTGACTTGCTGCCTCCTGAATTTTGTTACCCACTAGCTGTCTAGCCTTCTTGGCCCTCCCAGAAGGTTTAGCAGTTTCAGTGGTATTTAACCCAGCATCGATCACAAGTTCATTTACAGGTTCGCTGATTACAGGGCGAGGCAAGATGGGCATAAGTCTTGACATATTAGAGGGTGACGTAACTAGGTCTGGGCCCAAACCTGGGGGTGCCTTGATTGTAGGGAAAATCATTGTTCTGTGAGCCCTTTTTCTGTGCTAATTAATCCCAAAGCCCTCTGGAGCATCCTGCCAATAGAGGTACTTTTAGCGTGGGGTAGAGCCAGAATGACTTTCTGCAGCTTTCCTTTTACCCATCTTATCAGCGACAAAATGCCACTTAGGCATTTTGTCGGGAATAGGTGGATCGGCCGAGGCAGGAAACGAGTGAGAAGGAAACGCGGCAAGGTGCAGATGAGCAACTTGACGTACAACTTAATTGTCACGGTCTTACTGACGCAACAGGACTTGTGATCGTCGTGAATTCCAGAGCCCTGATGATGTCCACTTAGGACGAAACGCGTTGGCTGGATTGTATGGATTGATTTTTGCTGGATGAATTAATGGACTATGAAATAAACAAAGAATTGAGGATACAACATGAGACTCCCTGAAGACTTTCTTTTTGTATGACATCTAAACTGGATAGCACCTTGCTTTTGTAGTATCTATGAACTGCACGCTCCTTTTGTATATATTGTATCTCCCTATACTAATTCACCAATGTTGTATAATCATTTTCGGGTTCCAGAGTAGCGTGCTACTCGCTGAAAGAGCGCTTCGACACCTCGTCAGGGGTGGTAAGCGCTATCTATATAAATGAAATTACAATTACAATTAGTACCAGGCCACAGCTGAACGGTTCACAAGATTGCTAATGCAGGAGCATTTCACTTACTGCAGTGAGAGTATCATTCAGGATTTTTGTCACCCTTGCCTGAAACTATGCTAGAGTTCCTCTGCCATTGGTCTTAAACAGCCCTTATTTTCACAACATTCCAAGGTTAATGTTATGCAGAAAAAAGACTCGCTCTTATCAAGCCTATTGCTGAACATGGCAACGCAGGTCTACCTCACCTATATTATATGTGATATGTAATGTCAGGAAGAACAAGCATTGGCAAAGCCAAGAGGTCCGACCTTGGGAAGTGTCCCATGTTTTTTTAAATTTATTTCTGCTGCACAAATACATAGCGGACATTGCCTTAAAGCATAGTTTTTGTGGGGGAAGGGAAGCCTTCCTGAACAAAAACAATGCTGACGACAATGCAGACACCCTCGCACTGCGGTGCAAGAGTGTCCACGTTGGTGCATCGCAGCATAAAGTGCGCCAGTGCACGGAGACAGCAGACCAGCTCCACATCTTTCAAGATATGGGGCTGTTCTGCACCTTACAATCCACGCAACACAACGGACAACTTCACTTGCTGCGCTGCGTTAAGTTATTTATTTGTAAATCCTGGTCTAAGTGGATAAAATGATCAAACAGCAGTGTAGCCGTTCTTTCTGCGACCACAACAGTAGTTAATAGACCCATCCCTCGTTACAGGCCCTCACCTGCCTCATGGGCCTATAAATTGGATAGAGGACCTTAAAGGACTGGACATCGGCCTATAGAGTTAATTACGGGACTTAAGTTATTAAAACGGGTTTTATGGAACCGAAACACACGTACATACTAAATCCAACGCGCGCGCTCGGATGCCCTGCGCCCTCCCAGTGCTCTGTTTACACTACCAGGCGTTATCAGCAGTGTCGTGGAGTGGTTGACAGGCAGGCCAGCACGTAACCGAGGCTGCGTTCTCAAACCTCTATAGCACTGAGAAAATAAATATTAAACCTGCTAATGGGATTGGTTCGATGAGATGGAAAGAACCGTCTGTGGTGTTTGCCAGTGTGATTGAGAAATGTGTCATTCGGGGCCGGCCTGTCCCGGTCACTTACTGTAGACTTGGCGTGCAGTGTAAACAAAACGAGCTCGGATGTGGGCGGACACTTGCTGTAAGCGGTCACTGGCCACTTCCTCCTGCGGGTGTTCATCTACATACGAGTGCACAGACATGTGGAATATATTCATAGCCAGTCTCCACCGAAACCACGACAATGATCATTACCGCATTGTGTAAGCTCCCATCTCTTGAGTCACTGGTTTCCCTAGAAAGAATAAAGAAATATCTGTCTGTTATCACCAGAGGAAAAACTACTCGCTTCAGCTGCAGTTCCATCGCTGCAGATTACATTAGTTGTTTTCTTTCGTCTGCTTAAAAGGTACCAACAGTAGCCAGTCTGGATGAGGTGATGCTGGGACACCACAGGGCATAGTTACAACTAAATGGCGCAGCGTGGAGCTGCAAGCAATTTAGCAGCGCCGCGCTGCGTCATTTAAAAAACGCAGGGATGCGTCATATTGACAAGAATACGGCGCACCCCTGTGTCTTCCATCGCGCGGTGCTAAAAAAGCTGCCTAGCACCAGCGCAGGAACCCTTGCATCATGGTGCAAGGGTGCCTGCGTTGCAGGGATTATTGCGTTTGTGCAGGAAGGGACACCTTCTTGCACACAAACAATTATTAATGGCATTTTGCTCCTTCTATGTGTGCAGCACACATGAAAGAGCAAAAAACGAGGAGAAATAAAAGTATTTCTCCTCGTTGCGCCACTCGAACGCCTCCTTTTTAAAGGCGTTAGTTTTTGGCGCTGCCTCAGATTTACAGATCCTTATAAATTTGGGGCAGTGTCAAAATGCAATGGGTGTTGCGTGGGTACGCCCACAGCAACTCCCATTTCTCGCCCCTTTACAGCAAAAAACTGAGGCGAGGAGGCCCATATTTACAAGGGGGTGTTAAGTCACTCACAGTGGCTTAGTGCCACCTTGTAAATATGGAGCAGGGTATTGTGCCATCGGAGCGTCGGAAAAAGTGACGCTCCTGTGGCGCAAATGTGCCCCCACATTCCAGTCCTGGGCCTTCCTTTCACAAATCAAGGTCTTCAGGTGTGTTAGTCCAGTTGGCTCAGCTGATATGAGCCAAGAATACAACAACTGCAATGCCTTAGATCAACTGTTCTTAAACTTTTGACTTATGTGAAACCTCACTCATAGGGTTGCCACCTTCGCCAGAGAAAAAGCCTGCGATTTGTTAATGTTTTAAGATTCTGCAATTATACTTAAATAAGACTCTATATAAAATCGTCCTTATTCATTTTTAATGTGGTTTTGCTGTCTTTGTTTGCTTTAACGGGATCACTAAGGCGGCTTCAGAACACATTTTAAAGTGCCTTAAGCCACGGACACCTGCCCATCTAATTTCTATAAGTTGAACCTCAAATCAGCACAGAAAAACACAGTAACAAGGCTACATCAAAGATATACACAAATTATGAAATATTTATTTAATTCACAAACAAAATATGATGCAACTTCAAACAGTTAATTTTCTTTAAATGGTTGAAACTTTTCAAAATGTGGTTTTATCTGTATAAGAGGAAGAGATATGAGACATTCTGGCATACCGCTTTGATTTTTTGCTCCTAGCGCATTCTTTCTTTTTGTAGGCTCATATCAGTGTTTCAACTGAGGCCACAAGTCAGTCATAATTGATCTTCATGACTTGCACATGCACTGCATCAACACATCAAGCTAATGATGCAAGCTTAATTCTTAGCCTCCAATTTTAAATTTCTTCAAATTTACAGAATATAAAAAATATGAATGTTAAAATTTGCGTTTTGATGTATACATTTTATGCATAAATAATTTATTACTTTACTAACATTATTTGATTTGATTTAAATATTTGCAAAGCGCAGCTGTCACTTCAGAGGGAGCATCCTGGTGCTATGCGGAAGAGGCGAAGGTGAATGAGTAGGTATGAAAAATGATCCTGTTTATACAAGTGAGGAGCAGAATGCTTCGTGACCCCGAATATCCAGGTTTTCAATGATTTTCTGAATAGGGTCTCTGATTCTATCGCACTTAGATGTGCAGGCATGAGATTCCATGCTTTTGTTCCTAAGACCGCAAGGGCCTTCCCTCCTTTGCTTTTGTATCTAAAGGCGGGAGGCTTAAGAAGGTTCGTTGTGAAGGATCTGAGAATCCTAGCCGTGATGTAATGTGTGAACTTAGCTGCTAGATATTTGGGTCCTGAGTCTCTAAAGGCTCTAAAGGTGATTGTCAAGATCTTAAATAAAATTCTTTTCTGTATGGGCAGCCAATGCACGATGATCGATGGGGCATTTTCAGCACCAAGCGAGCCACTGCATTCTGTACAATTTGTAGCTTTTTTACTACTTGTTTACTACTTGTTCCTGCGAAAAGGCTATTGCAGTAATCTAATCTAGAAAGGATCAGTGCTACTGCCACTGTCTTCTTTGCAGAGTAGGGAATATACTCGAATAACTTTTTCAGGGTTTTTATAAGGTTGAAGCACATTCCTGCCACTGCAAGAGCTTGTGGCCGGAATGAAAGAGAAGCGTCAAATTTTACTCCCAGATTTTTGGCAATTTCAACTGTGTTAGGGGGGGCATGTGCGTTTTCTGGCCACCATAGGATCGGGTTGAAGGGATTGTCTTTCCCTATCAATAGTATCTCGGTTTTATCAGTGTTACATTTAAGATTGTTTAGTCTCATCCAGTGGATGACCTCTGTCATACATTGCTTAAAATTAAGCTCTGTTTTGGTAGTATCTTTATCCAGGGCCAGGATCAGTTGTGTATCGTCTGCGTATGAGGTTGTATCGATATTTAAGGAGTATATTAACGAGATCAGTGGAGCCATATAGATATTAAATAAGAGCGGGCTGAGAGAAGAGACCTGTGGGACGCCTGAGGTAATCGGGCATTCGGTTGAGAGGAAATGTCCTAGGGTCACTGTTTGTCTATGGTTGGTAAGGAAGGATTTTAGCCAGGCCAGAGCAGTTGAGGATATACCGTTTTGTTTGATTCTTGATAGAAGGATGTCATGCAAGATAGTATCAAACGCAGCCGGCAGATCCAGTAGGATCAGTACCGCATTTTTTCCCTTGTCTAGAGTTAATTTCAATGTGTCTTGGACTTGAAGCAATGCAGACTCAGTTGAGTGTTTGGGGAGAAAACCAGATTGGCTGGGGTGTAGTATCCTGGTTGTCTCAAGGAAGTCAGTGAGCTGTCTGTTAACCAGTCTTTTGGTAATTTTGCCAAGAATGGGTAATAGTGATATAGGGCAAAGATTGGAAAGTGTAGAGGGGTCTAAGTTCTGTTCCTTGCAGTGGTTTGACTAATTTTCTAAATAGTCGTGGACATCCTGAGTAGATATTGTGGACCCCTTGTTAAAAACTGCTGCATTAGGTTGTTACTGGGAAGCCTACATTAGTAAAATGTTGCCCGTGGAGGCATGGAGTTATCCAGAAATTGTCTAAGCACTTTGGCATCAACATTTAGAACTAGGTTGTGATATAAATTAAGCCCATCATATTGCTGCTTGCAACTCCTGACTGCATTGCAACCAGTAGCGGCCAGTGTGTGGATAGAAAGGAGAGGCGGGGAGGGGGGTGGAGGGATTTCGGCAGATGGATGAAACATATAAAACAAAATTAAAAAACACTTACCTGCCTTGCTGCATCGTGCCCCTCTCTTCCGCAGGCACAGTCTCCCAGAGTGCACTGCGGCCAATCCTGATGCTGCATTCATGTTGCTGAAAGCAGCGTCAGGATTGGCCTGAACGTCGAGGATTTGCGCTGCAAAGTTAGACTGGGAGCCTGTTCCTGCTCTTTCCAATCCGGCAATGCAGCTGGAGTTGGAGAGAGCTTCAGTGCGCATGACGGTTTGGCAGTCCTGAGATGGCCGGCCAAACTGTCATGCTCACTGAACTGGTGTGCAAAACACTCCACCAGCCTGTCATCCCCATGGCCCCGTCCCCAAGCCTCGGCTCCAGAGGAAAAATAAAATGATAATAAACAAGGGTTTATTATCGTTTTATTTGGCAGGTGGAGCGATGCTCCTCCGCCATAGCGGAGAAGCCGCTGCTGCTTGCAACCACTTTAAACATTACAAATGCCTATTTCCAAACAGTGGAGTGCAGTAGCCAGCAAGGATGCAATGGGCCTTGATTCAAGCAAGTAAAATGAGTAATTTCACTGGTGTTGGGGTAGTAAACTACGGCAATTATCAGGATTTAATTGGCCCATAAGGGGTTTTGGCCCCGGTGTACTGTAACTGCTGCACCAATGATAGCTACACCCCTGGTGGAGTGGTGTAAAATGATAGGTTCTCCATGCAAACCATGCTTAAAGTTCCCTTATATTCCTATCACCCAGGGTGCAATTGATCAACTGCGAGCGTGCTGCAGCCTTGAATTTTCAAAACAATTGTGTTTGAAAAGCGACAGATTTAAAGGTGTTTGCCACTTCCTGTTGCGGCTGCTGCAGTTTTATTACAATTGCATCTAAGGTTGTACATGCTGGCCTTGGGTGTTGAATGCACAGAGATCTATTGTGCAAGGGTGAAATATCACCTCACAAAACGTTGCCCAATAGCTAAAGGAAACGGATATACGATATGTTTGAAAACTTCCCTGCTGGAAACTCCAGTTGCAATTGGCTCCTGGTGGACTCAGTCTTGGTGTATGTATTTTGATCATTGAAGTATACGTGTCCAGCAAAAAACACAGAGCAGTTCTACTTGTTGGCAAAACACAAAGTGAACCTCTTACATTCTTAGACAGCAATAACCAGTTCCAAGATGCAACTGGAACCAACTGAATTGTCTCTACGAGCAAAATACATTTCCCAAAACATGTATGCTACCACTTCGAGCCAGTAGAAACCAATTGGAAGTGGTCAACTATGATTTTTACCAAGGTTAATATCAAGCAAGGAAGATTTCAAAAGGTGACGCGGTTCGTATTTCATAAATTCAGCTTGCAAGTTGTACTCAAAAGTGCAAATAGGTGCCAAAATTACCTTGGAAATGTGATATATAGATTGAGCAGGCAGCCATGTCACTACAGGAAAAGATGCACTGCAAGCGCAAGTAGGCAGTTGCGTAAAACATCCCAGGCGCATATGTATTATCTTACACGCAACGGAGCACTGTATGAAAAAGGGGTGTTTGCACAGTTCCACCCATACATGCTCACTTTCAATGAATTTACAAGGGGTTGGCCCTTCATGGCGCAAAGAAACGTTGGTGCCAATGGAGCGTCAAAATTTTGGTGCTAAAAATCTTTAACACCGGAAAGTTGATTGATGCTGCTGTTCGGTCCACTCTGTGCTATTTTACATCACATGAGCTAATGCACAAAATTTTTGTTCACCTAGGACCACATTTGCAATGCCACAACCATCCATCTTTAACTTCCAAACACTAAAAACACAGGGCATGGCCTACAAACTGATTTTCTGTATTACACTCAAGCAAGTCTGTAAATATGCATGTAAGTCGATAGCAGATAATTAGCAAATTGGATGGCCTTGATTAAAGAATAACAATAATGATAACAGTAACAATAATAATATGAACAAGGAAAATAATTTGTTTTTATGTATGGCTTACTATACAGTTTCATTTCCAATTGCTGTAACTATCCGGAGCCACTATTATCCAATGCGCTCCATTTAGCGCCCTCAGAATGAGGAAAGCCTGAATTGGCAAGGCTTGGATTTAAACTTATTTTGAGACCAGAAATGAAGAAAACATTCATGTTTCTTAAAAGCACATGACCAACATGGTGGAATTCTTCTTGCACAGTGGTGAATAAGTGATCTGGTTGCTGTTTCACAAAGGACATGGTGAAAAAGTAGTAACTTTACTCCAGTAGGATTAGTATCACTTTTGGATCAAATGTCCACCTTTTGATAGATTTTCATTAAAGTGTTACTGTTTACCAGGAAAACTCACAAGGGTAACGTTTGAGCACATAGAATTTTCACCAAGTGGTCCTTTCCTCATAAGGCAAACTTATTATTTACTGGACGGAACACCCGCCACTGCACCACACTTTGCACTGAACATCTGCTGCTTCCAAGCACTGTAAATAACATGTTACTAATCCATAGGTGTAATTGTACTCAGTTTTTCGACCTCAGAAGAATGGACGGCTGAGTCCTCCTTTCCGGTATTCCAACTCATGACCGTTAGATAACTGCAGATGTTTGTGACAATCTTTAACTCACTGAGCCATCTTGTCGGATTAAATATATTGGATCTTGCCAGATTAAATATATTTGAACGTTCACTTTCAATGTCAATTTCGAAACACACTTACTCCTGCCTTTGACAAGATTGCTTTTATAGGGTGGGAAACCACCTGCAAATTCTAGATGAATACCCAGAAACGTCAGAGTATGTGGTGTATACCAACTTTTAGACGCAAACCCACTCCAGAAATTACCCCAAATCCGTCCATAAAACTACATTTGAAAATGCACTACTTCTACCAGAGTAAGGAATTTTCTGACTTGCAAATGCATTTCCTGCACAGAAAATGACTTCACTGAGAGTTGGGAACTTTCCTGAGGAAGGGGAAAGTTTTTACTAGGGTACCTGCAATTACTTCTGAATTGGGCTCCAAGGGTTGGGTATTACTCCAAAAGCGGTAAAGTCTAAATAATTTAAATTAGTAGACAGACCCAATAAGGTACCAGTTTTAGAAATGTACCTGGTAGTGTGCCACAAGTGTTAAGACCACCGAGTAGACTTTTTTTTTTGTTCAACAATTTTTATTAATTTAAGAGAGAGTATAAATAATTAAGGTACTACAGCATGTAATACATAAAAGCCATCTTGACCAATAAATAGTTAACAAAAAGCATAAATATGAGCAATATGATAAATAGTGGGTAAAATCTAAAACCAGCAGTAATATAAGAACCTATTCATGTGAATTCATTTGTATTACATTAACTAGCAAGGAATGAACACACAAAAGAAAAGAAAATAAAGAAAGAGAACGTAAACGGAGAAAGGAAAAGAGACAAATGGAAAAAGAGAAAGAAAGAAAAAGAGAAAGAGAGAGAAAGAAAGAGAAAGAAAGAGAAAGAAAGAAAGAAAGAAAGAAAGAAAGAAAGAAAGAAAGAAAGAAAGAAAGAAAGAAAGAAAGGGACTCCAGCCTTAGTAAAATAAAGAGGGAAAATCAACCAGCGGTAGAAAAAGGGTACTGAGCGACTAGGCCCTGAGAGGCTAAATGGATATATTTATCAAGCGATCTCCAGACACCAGAGGAGATGGAGGGAGTATAATGTTTCTCCTCCACCGAAGTGTGAGCACCACGGAGAAATGATACCCATGCCCACCATGTATGATACGATAAGGCATTAAATGATTCCCATTCTGACAAAATAATCTTAACAGCTATGGATAGCAGTAAATCCAAAAGTTGTAAATCTAACTCGTCTAAAGGAAGTGGAGATGGAGACCACCGAGTAGACTTTAAACACAGTATAACACCTAACTTCTAGAACGCCTCTCTTTCATTATGAAGCTTTCTTCTCAAACCAAGTCAATGTCCTAAACATTTAATAAATCTGATTTATTAAATATTCTCAATTTATTGTCGATTTATATATGTTTGGTTCAAAATCCTTGAAAAAATATCGTCAGATTGAATACATTCACACACTATCTAATGCCAAGAAAAGGAAATATAGTCCTCGTGGTAAGTGGGTGGCAACATCCACAGAGCTAAACAGCTTCTATTGCATGTCACAACATGTGCTGGTTTAGATTAATTATTGATAGACGTCAGCCTCTAGTTTGATTCGTCTAATTTCACCATTTCATTGCTTAATATTTCTAACTATCAGCATTTTTAATGAAGTTCTTATCAGGGCTTATTCAAGTTCTCAAACATAGCGATTTGCTCGAGAAACACAGAGTACTTTTAACAGCCTCAATAACAATGGCAAACAAATGTCCTTGTGCTATGGTAATGTAACGTTCTTTAGTATTCTGAAACAGCGTGTCAGTCACTGTCAAGAAAAACAAGCGCTGGCAAAGCCAGGGGCACTGGCATGCATTTTGAATACTCGGATATTAAAAGAAAAGCCTGCTACAGTGAAAAAAACAAAAAACGTTAATGTTCTGTATACAATGCATCTGTGAGATAAAGAACGGAATGTGTGATGTTTCAGTAGTCCCTCGTGTATTGCAATACAAGTACTTAATAATAAATGTAATGATACACACACCTGCCAATAGCATGTGGTGAGAGAGTAAACTACTCTGAGTTAAGCGAAAGCCTACTTTACGTATATTTTAAAGGATTGCTAAGAATACGTTTGCAGGAAACTGCGCTGTCAAGCCAGACCTAAAACCACAAATAGTATCTGATCTTCAGCACTCATAGAACCCTTTAATGAGTAGTGAAGCAAAACCCAATTTCTGTGCCAACAGACGTTTGTGCACATATTTCAGATTCTTAGAAGTTTGGTAAGTACCAACCCTGGAAATTCCTGGACACCCGCAACGTACAGTGGGCACATTTTGCTACGAAGAACTGGCAAAATGTGACTGGGGGAAATGGACAGAAAAACAACGAAAACATACTGTAATCAGTGCATTAAACACTGACCCCTCCTGTTATGCCTTATTCTGACATGCAGAGCACATAGAGGGTGGTAATAACTACCTGGAAGATTCAGCATCCTAGGGTATTGGTATTTATCAGGCGCTGTAATTACCAACCATTTTCTGCATTACACAGAAAGAGGACTTTAGCCGAGTCAAAGAAAATATTACTTCTGGTTATCACTCCATTCACTGGTCTCCTTTAATAAAGTGCATCTACCAGAAGAGCACTTCAGTGGCATTTAGGGCTTCTGGTGGAAATGTAATTAATGCTATGTTATTGGCATTTGCATTATGCACAATTTGCTGTTTGTATGGCACAGCGCTTTGGGTAGGCCGGAGTGACTTGCCAAATCAATCCTGTGTTCCTTTGAAGATCTGAGTCTGATTTGACTTGTGAAGATGTGGGATCAGTAGTATAAATGACCGTGTTTCTATGTAAGGTGAATGCGTCAACTTCAAAAGACGTGTGTGTGAATGTGCTTAAGGTTTTAAGGGAAGGTCTGGAGCACTTTACTGAATTGTTTACAGATCTTTCAAGATGGTAGGTATCAGTGCTTAGTTTGTAAAAAATAAATAAATAAAAATTGCTGGTGCAGATAATTTTTCCAAGGAGCCACTTCCCACTTGCATTACTATATAACTACTATGCACTATAATAATGCATTATCACATTGTTGGAGACACAGGGAAAATCTGACGAGCAGTGGGGGGGGAGCACGTCGCATACAGGGCTGTGCTTCTGGGAGGAGGGGCACCAGCGGGACACGGAGCGGCGCTATTTGGAGCTAGGCGGGCTCTAGTGCTACAAAATAATCGGCAGGAGGAGTCTTCCTTCCTAAATATTAATGGCCGCAGCGTGGACACACAGCGGACGCACACACTGGCGCGCCAAAGGAGTGCCTGAGGCAAGTCCATCTGCGCCCGTCTGCGCCCATCTGCGCCCCGACTCTTCCAGTGTCAGCCACCATACCGGGTTAGCAACAGAGGGCCTGTTAAGAAAGACTTATACTGCTTCTGAACTGAAAGGTATGGGGGGGACCAAATTGGTGTAGTCCTTTTCTGCTAGACTGTGTTGTCCCTATTTCTTGTGTTAAATGTAAACACAGTCTACATCCATTGAACCAGAAGCCCAAAAGTATGTCAGGCCCAAGTAAAAATTAGAAGGAATTCAAGGCTGCCCTGATTAACATCCGTTCCCTGCAACAAACATGCTTTGGACATATTTAACTTGTTATAAGAGGAGAGTTTGGATGCGATTATTATTACATAAACCTGGATAAATGAGGACTTGTGTCCAGATTTGCAGTGTGCCACCGCTGACAACTATGGGGTCGATTCCGATTCGGGCCGGAAAAAGCACCGACCGACTCGGAGCCGGAATTTATTCCGACCAACACGTACCTGTGGCGCCCGACACGCCAAGTACGATGCAAGGCGTGCAAAATCCGACCGACACGTACCGAACCCAAGCCGAACGACCGAGCCGCACGGAAAACAGCAATCCGGCCGGAAAAACACGTGAATCGAACCGACCGACACGCACCCGGAACAAATCCAACCGAAACGTACACGCGAACTCCAAACCGGTAAGTACGATGCAAGGCGCGAAAACCACGACCGAGTCGTACGGAGGACAAGCCGTACGACCGACACGCATACAAAACCGAGCCGAAGTAACACAAAACACCGCGACCGACGCGTACGCAGCATAGAAAACTGCACCAACACAGCGTGAACGAAACGGAGAACACCGTACGAGACAAATGCAGGGTCCGACTCGGTCACAAGAACGTTTCCAACATGCACAGACAGTACAAAGGAAAAATTACACAAAAAAAGGCCAAACAAGCAATTACAAAGCCAATAAATACTGTGGGGGGTGGGGACAGAGAACAAAGACACACCCACAACTCCACCCATATAAAGGACACAAATCCCAACCATGATCCTTTGCAAATGCCATTCTACTGCCAGCACCCAACAGACAGCAACCACACACCCACAGCTCATCCCTCACACAAGCCACACACCATCAGCACACCAACAAATACCTACCTCACATACACCCAGCAAAACACACACTCACACACCCTCACCTGCACACCAACACACACATCACTCACCATCACCACCCATCACCATGCCCCCCAAGAAGAATCACAAGTTCCTAGATTGTGAATTGGAAGTCATGATAGACGAGATCCTCAGGGTAGAGCCACAGCTGTTTGGCACACTGGTCCAACAGACCCCCATCTCCCAGAAAACCAAGATGTGGGAGAGGATCATCAACAGGGTGAACGCACAATCACCATGTCTGCGCACAAAGACCGACATCCAGAACAGGTGGTATGACGTGCGCAGGAGGGTACGGGACCTTCTCAAGAAAGACTACCTCCTGAGCCAATACACCGGCAGTGGCCCTCCTGCCAAGCCAGTATACCTCAGGCCCTGGGAGGAGAAGGTGCGGGCCATCCTTCCGCCAGTGAGCGTATATGGACTAGAGAACATCCCAGAGCCTGGTGAGTACACAACAAATGTACACAATATTCTGCCACAATACACACACACATCACTGTCAAGGGGAGAGTCAAACCATGCACTCATAGCAATTACACAGCAACAAGAACAGAATCATCCCAAAATGTGTATGTCAGTCAGATAAACACAACACATGCCATCTCAAAGTTACATTTAACCGTCTCATCACATGTACAAACACAACTACAACTACAGCTAGGCAGTGGCACAAATAGAACTAACAAACACATCCAGACATGTAGCCACCACTACAACACCAACACACAGTGAAGACCACTGAAAGAAAGGAATTCTGTGTATGCTGGGCAAGTCAGTGTAGCCAATAGCATCATGGGAGTCGTAGTCACACATATTGCCCCCCACAACTGTCCCATCAACACCACCATGAACCATGCGCACATCACAGGGAGTGGAAAAGGACTCACAAGATGGCTGACACTGGCTACTGCTGTGGGGAGCACAAGGCCCTGCTGGCTACTGTGCAACAACCAACAGCAGGACACCACTGACTGACATCCTGAGAGACAACTTCCACTCCCTGCAATGGAAGCACGTTCCATGGTGGGATATCTGGCTGGCTGGGTGGGAAGGAGGACTCGCACCACTGACCATAGTCACAAGCACCTCCCCTCACACACACCCTCAACACATACTCCACATAACCCACCTGGGAGAATGCAATGCCACACATCCTAACTCAAGATCCCACAAAGAACCTCCACCCTGGGTTATGTCGTGTGAAGCACAGGGACACTCTTGGGACTTTCAGCCAAACAACTGCCAGGACAACACTCCCAGCCATCCTGTCAGCACAGGCAGCCCACCCCACAGGGAAGCAGAGTCAAAAGGAAGGAAGGATAGGCATGCTGGGAAGGGGGTGGAGGCAATAGCATGATGGGAGTCGTAGTCACAGCTCTACATCCCCCACCACATGGCCCAGCAAGCTCACACTCACGCATGCACATCCCACAGAGAGTGGAAAGGCCCATCAAAGATGTCTGACACTGTTGCTGTGTCGTGGGGAGCACAAGGGCATGCTGGGAACTGCACACCAACCAACAGCAGGACACCACTGTCAGCCATCTTGCCATTGCTCTCACACCCACACACACTGAACTCCCCACAAAAGCAAGTAAGTATGGGAATGCTGGGAAGTGGGGTGGAGGCAATAGCATGATGGGAGTCACAGTCACAGACATAGCTCACCCTCACAACTGGCCCATCAACACCACCCTGAACCATGCTCACATCACAGGGAGTGGAGAAGGACTGACAAGATGGCTGACACTGGCTACTGCTGTGGGGAGCACAAGGCCCTGCTGGCAACTGTGCAACAACCAACAGCAGGACACCACTGACTGACATCCTGAGAGACAACTTCCACTCCCTGCAATGGAAGCACGTTCCATGGTGGGATATCTGGCTGGCTGGGTGGGAAGGAGGACTTGCAGCACTGACCATAGTCACAAGCACCTCCCCTCACACACCCCCTCAACACAAACTCCACAGAACCCACCTGGGAGAATGCAATGCCTCACATCCTAACTCAAGATCCCACAAAGAACCACCACCCTGGGTTATGTTGTGTGAAGCACAGGGACACTCTTGGGACTTTTAGCCAAACAACTGCCAGGACAACACTCCCAGCCATCCTGTCAGCACAGGCAGCAAAACCCCACAGGGAAGCAGAGTCAAAAGGAAGGAAGCATGGGCATGCTGGGAAGGGGGTGGAGGCAATAGCATGATGGGAGTAGTAGTCACAGATATTGCTCAGCCTCACAACTGGCCCATCAACACCACCCTGAACCATGCTCACATCACAGGGAGTGGAGAAGGCCACACAAGATGGCTGACACTGGCTACTGCTGTGGGGAGCACAAGGGCATGCTGGGAACTGCACACCAACCAACAGCAGGACACCACTGTCAGCCATCTTGCCATTGCCCTCACACCCACACCCACTGAACTCCCCACAAAAGCAAGTAAGTATGGGAATGCCGTGAAGTGGGGTGGAGGCAATAGCATGATGGGAGTCACAGTCACAGACATAGCTCACCCCCACAACTGTCCCATCAACACCACCCTGAACCATGCTCACATCACAGGGAGTGGAGAAGGACTCACAAGATGGCTGACACTGGCTACTGCTGTGGGGAGCACAAGGCCCTGCTGGCAACTGTGCACCAACAAACAGCAGGACACCACTGACTGACATCCTGAGAGACAACTTCCACTCCCTGCAATGGAAGCACGTTCCATGGTGGGATATCTGGCTGGCTGGGTGGGAAGGAGGACTTGCAGCACTGACCATAGTCACAAGCACCTCCCCTCACACCCCCTCAACACAAACTCCACAGAACCCACCTGGGAGAATGCAATGCCTCACATCCTAACTCAAGATCCCACAAAGAACCACCACCCTGGGTTATGTTGTGTGAAGCACAGGGACACTCTTGGGACTTTTAGCCAAACAACTGCCAGGACAACACTCCCAGCCATCCTGTCAGCACAGCCAGCCCACCCCACAGGGAAGCAGAGTCAAAAGGAAGGAAGCATGGGCATGCTGGGAAGGGGGGTGGAGGCAATAGCATGATGGGAGTAGTAGTCACAGATATTGCTCAGCCTCACAACTGGCCCATCAACACCACCCTGAACCATGCTCACATCACAGGGAGTGGAGAAGGACACACAAGATGGCTGACACTGGCTACTGCTGTGGGGAGCACAAGGGCATGCTGGGAACTGCACACCAACCAACAGCAGGACACCACTGTCAGCCATCTTGCCATTGCCCTCACACCCACACACACTGAACTCCCCACAAAAGCAAGTAAGTATGGGAATGCCGGGAAGTGGGGTGGAGGCAATAGCATGATGGGAGTCACAGACATAGCTCACCCCCACAACTGTCCCATCAACACCACCCTGAACCATGCTCACATCACAGGGAGTGGAGAAGGACTGACAAGATGGCTGACACTGGCTACTGCTGTGGGGAGCACAAGGCCCTGCTGGCAACTGTGCACCAACAAACAGCAGGACACCACTGACTGACATCCTGAGAGACAACTTCCACTCCCTGCAATGCAAGCACAGTCCATGGTGGGATAACTGACTGGCTGGGTGGGAAGGAGGGCCGGCTGTCAACCAAATACAACCAATGCAGACCATGTTCACACCCCAACAAATACATAGTAATGCCCAAATAATGCAGGACAATGTGCCACACCAATATCAACCCCTGACTGTGACGACTTAGGACAATGCAATGTACAGGTCCGCACCCAGAGGCACAGTCACAACTGTCAGGTGTGTCAACCATTGATGCCTGCAGAAACATAACATACATTGTGTGTGTCTCCCAAAAACAGGTGATGATGGGGACACAGCAGCAGACGCTGAGGAGTCCCAGTCCCAGGCTCAAGAGGATGCGGAGCTCACTGGTGTCGTACAGCCTCTGCCCTCCTCGGACGAAGAAGACCAACCTGGCACATCCGGTGCAAGTCTACATGCAGCACCAGCAGGACCACCAGCTGCAGCACCAGCAGGACCACCAGCTGCAGCACCAGCAGGACCACCAGCTGCACCCCTGCACCCACCCCTCCAACGACTGTCACCACAAATACCATCCCCGCCGACATGGACAGAACAAGGAGCAACACCAGCACAGGGACCCTGGACCAACGTGGGGCCATGGACACCACCACCACCAACCCCCAAGGTGGACCAGGGTCATCTGTGCGTGCCACTGCACGCACTGCACATGTCGGCAGGGGTGGTGGGAGGGGTGGGAGACAGAGGTCGCTGCTTGCAGAGGTTGCTGGTGTGCATGATGACCCACAACTGGTACGCATAGCTGATGCGTACCAGTCCAGCACCGGAGATCTCAGCCAGGTAGTGGGGCTCCTCAGAGACATGAAACAGCAGCAGGCTGCCCATCATGCCCGCTTGGACGCACGCGTGGACTCACACATGTCCCGCGTGGAGTCCAAGTGGGACGCACTGCATGAGATGACGGCGGTGCACAGGGACATTTTACAATGCCTCCGCCAGATGAACAGCAACCAGTCCACACCTCCCTGTGTGCCAACAACATCTGGTGCTGAACAAACTGCAACTGCCACAGGGAGGGAGGATGACTCTGGCGGAGAGTCCCCTGCCCCTGCCCCCCCCCCCAAAGAAGAGGGGTCGTCCGAGGAGGGGCAAGTGAGAGGCCGATGGCCAAGCGCAACTCCCAGGAAGCCTGAACCTGTTCTGGATGTTCACCTTTGTGCACAGACTGTTCACCCTGTTGATGGCAACACAACTCCCACACATTGCATGGGGAGTACAAGTTGGACCAATGTCTCAGACAACTGTGGCCCCGATACCGGGGATTTTGTCTACCAGGACTTTCAATTCACCTAGGAACTTCTGATTGCAAGATATATGTACAGCACTACCCATCCTATGCACTATTCACACAAATGTATCACAATAAACACACTAATACACCATACTTGCCTATGTTGTGATTCCAACGTGGGTGCTGTTATGGGGATGATGAACTGCAAAATTACACTGTGTATGCGAACTGCAACAGCAAGTACAACACAGGCATGTGAGTAAAGGCAACGTGACACATATTAGGGAGACACACCACCAGGGCTACAGAACACATACACACCTAGGCCATCTGACTCATTGCCTACACTGATGTTGCCAGGGAAGACGGTGCAATGCACAGACACCACACCTATTCCCAGTTGTAGTCAAGTAGCCCACAGGTGCAGTGAGCAAATGGCAGTCAAATGTGTGACCACAGACAACGCACATCACAAAGTGAAGCACAGGTTTATTACACAGTTGCAACATGTCGTAACCACTACAGATGCAAGGTAATCCCACCTGGCAGCGGGCACACAGACAACAACTGTAGAAGGAAGGAAGTCCATGGGTGTGGCGCACATCACCTGTAGGGACACAACAGCTACCACCCTGGAAGTACAATCACGTCGTCGGTGGACACAGTTGACCAAACGAATCTGAAAGTACCCTGTGAAGGACAGAAATGACACACAGTCAAAAGCAATGGAGAACAGGACAGAACAGCAAAACTCATGCACAATACATGTTACAAGACACCCACCCAGAACCAAGTTAGCATGTCAACACTGTTGGGGAGTACAGAGCACCTGTAAGCACACATCGCTACACACATCCAGTCAAGTAGCCCATGGACACACTCCAACAGCACCAGAGCACCACCTACACATATCATGCCAACTCACATCATTGACATGACACCTCAGGATACTCACATTCAGCTAAAGAAGTTGGTGATTAGCTGTGTGCGGACATCACCCTCATCATCATCATCATCATCACTGGCATCGTGGTCCAGGCCAGGATCCTCCACAGGTGGCGGATGTTGGTCATTGTCATCCTGGATGAGAGGCAACTCCTTCCGCACTGCCAGGTTGTGGAGCATGCAGCAGACGATGATAATCTTGCACACTTTCGCAGGGGCATATGGGAGGGACCCTCCGGTCTTGTCCAGGCAGCGGAAGCGGCTCTTCAGGAGACCAAATGTCCGCTCAATCACTCTCCTGGTCCGACCATGTGCCTCATTGTAGCGCATCTGGGCTGGTGTCACAGGGTTCCTGAGGGGTGTCAGCAACCACGGCATGTTGGGGTATCCCGAGTCACCTACGGACAGACAAGTGCACATTAGCTGACTTGGAAAAGTGGACGGAATACTACAGATCAGATCACACACAATGGCACAAAGTCAGTACACACCGACAAGCCAGGCACGCTGGTTCTGCATCTGTGCCATCATCCTGGGGATGCGACTACTCCTCATCACAAAGGCATCGTGTGCTGAACCAGGGAAACGGGCACACACGTGTGTGATGGTCATATCTGCAAGACACACCACCAGTGCATTGACCGAGTGGTAGTGCTTGCGGTTCCTGTAGGCCTGCTCCTGGGCCTGTGGTGGTACCAAAGCCACATGTGTCCCATCAATGGAGCCAATGACATGCGGCATCCTCCCCAGGGCATAGAAGTCACTCTTCACGTCAGTGAGTCGTTGCAGTCTAGGGAAATAGATGTACCGGTTCAGGAATAGCAACATTGCCGCCAAAACATCGCGGAGCACACAGCTCAACATGGTCTGTGACATCCCACCAGCAGTCGCCACAGTATGTTGGAAGGTACCGGTGGCAAAGAAGTGTAGGGCTGCCATCACCTTCACCTTGGGGGTCAGCGCTGTAGGATACGGCCAGCCAGGCTGCAAATGTGGTGCCAACTGCACTGCCAAATCCTCAATCAGCTGCCTGGTGAAGCGGTACCGTCGGATGCTGTCCCATTCCACCATCGTTGCCAGGTCTGGGAATGGTCGATGGACAGCAGGAGCCCTGCAGTGCAGAGGAGAAGAAAGCAAGATTGTCAGTCACCCCACATATGCGGCATTGAACACACTCAATATCACAACATACATCATTATGAGGCACAACTACATGAAGTGTGCAGTTCCGTAAGGACATGTATGGTACATACATGGCCAACATCTGTCATCACGGTTCAACAAGTGGCATCAATAAGTCCCAGGTTGGCCCATTGGATATCATGAGGCCGTGTCACAGTTCCCATCTCCTGCTGCCGTGTCACAATCACCCCCCACAGTGACATGTGAGGACAGATGTGCCCCAGGCATCACAGCTCAACGACAGGTACATTCCCAGGGACCCTGTATTGCCACATGGACACAGGCATTACATGGAGTATCATGTATACACCACAGCAAAACAACTATGACCCCCACAGGTAGTGGTCCCACTTGCCACTGCAGGACAGACATGGACGTCTGTGACACACACACGCACAACATCAAAGTCCATGCACACACAACGTGGATGTGGAGACTGTCTCCCATTGTGCACATGAAATCAGAGACATTGTAAACACTACATGCACACAGACTGTGGAGGACCATCACTATTGTGCCACTGGGACACCCTGGCTCAAACATACCGTCCCACATGGGACTCACGGGGTATGTGACATGACATACACATACACCACCGTGAAATGTGACCATGGCACATGCACAGATATGAACAGTTGCACATCACAGTGGTCATGTACACGTAACACCCAGGATCCTGTCCCCATGAACACGTGCACAGCCTGGGGGTGGCTGCCCCCAGGTGACACCCACAGGACAACATGTACACCAACATACACACAATAGGAAATGCAGCCTTACATGCCTTATTATACAGTTTGGACAGGCTGTCGTGTTGTAGGTGTGCCCCTCACTCCCTGGGAGCTATCTGTGGCTGGCATATGTCCATCTGAGACAGGCATGGTGACATATGCCAGTCACTTGTACAGGGATGCGTTGAACAGCAATGGACCGATTGGTGCCCCCGGCTGGCCCATTGCATTCAATGTGTGCGGGTACGCGTTGTACCCCTGTACGCGTTGATCATCAATGGACCGATCGGTGCCCCCGGCCGGCCCATTGCATTCAATGTGTGCGGGTACGCGTTGTACCCCTGTACGCGTTGATCAGCAATGGACCGATCGGTGCCCCGGCCGGCCCATTGCATTCAATGTGTGCGGGTACGCGTTGTACCCCTGTACGCGTTGATCAGCAATGGACCGATCGGTGCCCCCGGCCGGCCCATTGCATTCAATGTGTGCGGGTACGCATTGTACCCTGTACGCGTTGATCAGCAATGGACCGATCGGTGCCCCGGCCGGCCCATTGCATTCAATGTGTGCGGGTACGCATTGTACCCCTGTACGCGTTGATCAGCAATGAACCGATCGGTGCCCCGGCCGGCCCATTGCATTCAATGTGTGCGGGTACGCGTTGTACCCCTGTACGCGTTGTACCGCAATGGACCGATCGGTGCCCCGGCCGGCCCACTGCATTCAATGTGTGCGGGTACACGTTGTACCCCTGTACGCGTTGTACCGCAATGGACCGATCGGTGCCCCGGCCGGCCCATTGCATTCAATGTGTGCGGGTACGCGTTGTACCCCTGTACGCGTTGATCAGCAATGGACCGATCGGTGCCCCCGGCCGGCCCATTGCATTCAATGTGTGCGGGTACGCGTTGTACCCCTGTATCGCGTAGTACCGCAATGGACCGATCGGTGCCCCGGCCGGCCCATTGCATTCAATGTGTGCAGGTACGCGTTGTACTCCTGTACGCGTTGATCACGCAATGGACCGATCGGTGCCCCCGGCCGGCCCATTGCATTCAATGTGTGCGGGTACGCGTTGTACCCCTGTACGCGTTGTACCGCAATGGACCGATCGGTGCCCCGGCCGGCCCATTGCATTCAATGTGTGCGGGTACGCATTGTACCCCTGTACGCGTTGATCAGCAATGGACCGATCGGTGCCCCCGGCCGGCCCATTGCATTCAATGTGTGCGGGTACGCATTGTACCCCTGTACGCGTTGATCAGCAATGAACCGATCGGTGCCCCGGCCGACCCATTGCATTCAATGTGTGCGGGTACGCGTTGTACCCCTGTACGCGTTGTACCGCAATGGACCGATCGGTGCCCCGGCCGGCCCATTGCATTCAATGTGTCGGGTACGTGTTGTACCCCTGTACGCGTTGTACCGCAATGGACCGATCGGTGCCCCGGCCGGCCCATTGCATTCAATGTGTGCGGGTACGCGTTGTACCCCTGTACGCGTTGATACCGCAATGGACCGATCGGTGCCCCCAGCCGGCCCATTGCATTCAATGTGTGCGGGTACGCATTGTACCCCTGTACGCGTTGATCAGCAATGGACCGATCGGTGCCCCCGGCCGGCCCATTTCATTCAATGTGTGCGGGTACGCATTGTACCCCTGTACGCGTTGATCAGCAATGAACCGATTGGTGCCCCCGGCCGGCCCATTGCATTCAATGTGTGCGGGTACGCGTTGTACCCCTGTACGCGTTGTACCGCAATGGACCGATCGGTGCGCACCCATTGACAATGGCCTAGCCTGGCAACGGACGCGTTTTCGAAATTCGAACGAGTCGGTTGCTGGAAATTCAGTTGGTCACCCACAACAATGTTGCAAAATCATGTATGTCATGAAGTTGAAGATTTGAAGGATGCTGTGGGCGTGAATTGGTGCTGCTATTCCATGGATTGGCCAGATTCAGAAGATGCAAACGACTTGGACCTATCACTTTGGACACAAGGGACAGTATCTGCCTCTCCAGCACATATATATTGCTGGCTGTTCCCCTGAGAGCTCACTTGCCTGCACTACATGCTCCAGGACGACATCTGCCACTGCACTGCTGCTGTCTCTGCCCCTCTGGACCCTGCAATGGCACGTACTGTGGAGAGAGCCCCAGCCTTCAGCCTTGAGGAGAACCAGGCCCTGCTGGACAGCCTACTTCCACAGTACAGCAAGCTGTATGGGACACCAGGGGAGCAGGTGAGTGTTCTGTGCACTGCCTTTCTGAATGTGCATTTTGTCTGACTAGCAAGGCTGAAAGTCTGCACGCCACTGGCTAGCAGGCTCACTGAGTAGTTGTCACCCTCCATAGTGTGTAGTGACATGCACTGGACAGGTATGGTGCAGTGACAGTGCATTTGAACAAGGTTTTACTTCCCATGCAATGATACCATGTAGTGACTTCTGGCAAACTGTCCATGGGCAGCTTTGCACTGCCTGTGTCCATCATGTGCCCCTGTGATTGAGACATGTATATACAACTGTGTCATGCACGGATATGTCGCATGTGTAGTAATGGCCTTTTCACTTTGTCATCCTGACAGGTTAATGCCCATCGGAAGCAGGAGATCTGGAAGGACATCGTCCGGGCTGTCCGGTCCGTGGGGGTCTACAAGCGCCGGATCCGCAACTGCCAGAAGAGGTGGCAGGACCTTCGGGGCTGGACCCGGAGGATTGCACGGGTCCAGCTGAAGCTGTTGCCTCCTCGCAGGAGGGGCGGACACGGACCCTGACCCCCTACATGCTCCAGATCCTGGCGGTGGTGTTTCCAGACCTGGATGGGCAGCTGAAGGCCAGACAGCAGCAAGGAGGGGGTGAGTCAAAGACTGCACTGTGAACTCTGTATTACATGCTATGTGCCCTCCTCTGGCCTGGTTCAACTGCCATAGTACAGCAGTCATGTTGTCCAGGAGCCATGTCCCTCTATTGTGCACTGCCCACTCCTCATCTGATACCCAGGTGTGGCCCTTACATTCAGGGAATTGTGTCACTTGGGACTGTGTCCTTGCAGTTTGCTTCACTAAAGGTTGGGGACAGCATCTGTTTCCCTAACTCTGTTGTGGGCATCATGGGTGGGTCCATTGTTCACACAACGCCTGTGTTCGGACATGTAATCTGCGTGTTGCTTTGATATGCGGTCCACTTGCTGAGCTGAGCCACCACATGTGCCTGGGGTGTGTGGCACACACCCTTGCAGCGGGTGGGAACAATGTTTGGGCCCCAGGAGTGTGCAGATTACGTGTGTCACACATACATAGCCAGCTATCCACTGTCCAGGGCTCATCCCTCATTCATGTGGGGCAGGACAGTCATGCCTACTCCAGGCCATGCAATGCACTCTGTACTCCCACTCCCGTGTATCAGCTGACACATTGTGCGCAGTGATTTGACCCCTCAGGTGTCTGCCTCTGTGTCAGTGTGCTGTGGATTTGTTGCCAGGACTGCTGGGGTGTTTCTCGGTAGGGGCTCAGCATGCCACTGGAGATGTGACCATAGGAGACGATACTTGTGTGTCACATAGGTGTTTGATCAGCTGCCCGTGCAGACTGGGGTATGCGAATGTGAAGTTCAGGCAGCTGTTCCCCATTCACAGCAGATTGTGAGGTGCTCAGGTTCAGAGGGTAGTGTCACAGGTCTCCCATATGTCCAATCGGTATGACCTGGACAGATGAGGGTTAAGATGATGTGTTTTGTGGGGGATGTACATGTGCACTTGTGCAGCTCCAGGACTTGCATTCCCCATGACCTACTATTGTGACACAGTGCAGAGTGTTGTTGTCTGGCTGCCAAGTCATACATCACTGAGACAGTGATGTATGACTTAGCAGTCATGCCTCCGCCATGGCATGTGTCTACTTATTGGTGATCCTGCAGGGGAGTGACATGTGCTACATGCACACCATTGTGGCGATGGCTATCAGGACATGGGTGCATCATGGTGTCTGTCGCTGGTATGCATCACATGCATTTCCTATTTGACTCTGGGCGTCCCTTTCATCCGGAAACCTGTACTGACTCAGTGGCAAGAGTTGTGATGTGTGCATGTCCACATGCTACACCGTGTCCTCTGCACTGACCAACTACTGTGTAGTTGGTGCATGTGTCCACACTGGGGTGTTGCTATCCAACAGACACCAGACAGATGGGTGCAAGGCCATGTGGGATGTGAGTGCCATGGTTGGCATCAGACTGACAATTGGCTTCTCCTGTTCAGTTAGGGCACTTTTAGCAGTGTACAACTAATGATGCCAGGGCTTGCTCTGTAATGTGCTGTGCTCACAGTGGTGTGTGCGTTTGGTGCAGGTGACTGATGTCTGTCTGTTTCCCCATTGTTTGCAGATACATCCACGGCCACGGAAGGGGACAGCTCCATGGACCAGGAGGAGCCGGAGAGCCAGACTGGGTCAGCAGCCGAGGAGTGGGCGGAGGGACCCAGTGGCACGGAGGGCGAGGGGAGCCACACCGAGGAGTCCTCAGCACCATCCACCTCAGCTGAGGACCAGAGCAACTCGGAGGATTACTCCCTTATGGAGGCGGGTGTCAGCAGCCACCACACCCCAGCTAGTGTTGCTGTCCCCGCCAGCACCACCACCGCCCTCCCATCGGCTCCCATTCCCCAGGTCCGTGGAGGCTCCCATGTTCGGGAGCGTGTCTCCTTTGGGCCAGGCACCGCACCCCCTGCCCCTGTGTCCCCTGCTGCCCTGAGTGAGGAGTCTGTGTACCTCCTTCGCCAGCTCCATGTAGGGCAGACAGCCATGCTGAGTGTCCTCCATGCGCACACCGCTCTGTTGACTCAGCTGGTGTCGTTCATGGAGGGCATCTCATCGGGCATGTCTGACCTACAGAGGGGCAATAGGTCCATGGACTCCTCCCTGACGGCAGCAGTGTCCCTCCTCAGACAGTCCCTCACCCCTCCTGCCTCTGCTCCATCCACACTCCCCAGCACCTTACCCGTCCCAAGCACACACACACCGGCACAGGCACACACCAGCACACACACGTCCAGCACACAGACACACACGTCACAAACAAAACGCACACGCACGCACAGTCAGGGGACTGAAACCAGACTCACAGGGGATGGGGCCCTGGAACACACACACGCATCCACGAGCACTGCGCAGTCCTCAGTTGCCTCTCCCTCCAAAGCACCCTCCCTTGCCTCACCTGCAACCCCAAAGACCCAGCGGCTCTTCCTCAGTGACCTCGGCCTCTTCCCCTCCGATCCAGCTGATACAGCAGTCAGGGGGAAGAGGAAGCCCACCCACTCGGAGCAGAGTGCCCCTCGCCCCCGGACACCCTCCCCCAGGCGCAGACAGACTGAGGCCCCCACCCGCAAGTCCCCCGGAGTCGTAAGAGCAAGACCCCGCCGCCGCCCTGCAGCTCAGGCACCAGGTCTCCTTCCTCCATCCCTCAGGCCCCCACTCCACAGGTGCCCCCACCACACCCTGCCCCAGGTTCCCCCACCCACAGATATACCATCCCCAAGAGGATCCGGCCTTCTCCCCCTGCCACTTGCTCTCCCGGCACCACCCCCCCGCTGCGCTTGTCTGTGCCACTGATGTGGTGAGGGTGTCCTCCCCTCTGTCCAGCCCACCTTGCCTGTTCCCCATTCTCCTCCCCTGGTGGTAGGCACTGCAGTGGAGTCCACTACCACCCTGTCTGACTTGGGCACTGCAGTGGCGGACCTGTCCACTCCATCTGCAGGGTCCACTGCAGTGTGTGCCGGCACCCACAACATCTGAGTCATGCCCCCCAGTTGTGCCGACACCTCCACTGCAGTTGTCAGTGGCTCTCCAGCACCCACCACCCCTTCCCTGCTTCCTCCTGGTGAGCCCTGATCCTGTCCCTGCGGTGCCTGGCCTGCCCCCCGGTTGCCCCTCCTAGTGGATTGTCCCTGGTTTTGTGCAGGCATGCGTAGGGTGACATCTGCCACTGTCACCCTGTTTGGACTTTGACAATGGACTGGCCATTGGCCTTTGGTTTTTTTTCAGGACTTTGTTTTCATTACACACATATGCTGAATAAAGCAACTTTCTGTTCTCTAGTGCTTATGCTTCTGATGTACATGTTGTTGATGATGCTAACCATGCCCTTGCTGCAGTGATGGTGATATTTGGTCTCATGATAATGAAGTGTTACTGTGCAGGAACACATGTGGTCCAGGGGGAATGTGTCCTATCCTGTGGTGTATCCATGTCATCCATAGCAGCATCTGAGGGTGTCATGTGTTCAGTATTTGGCAATGGGATTTCCTACTTAGATTAGCTATTTCACATCTGTGGCTTCCACCCCTGCACATCTGTTGTGCCTGCCATTGTTCAATTCGTCTACTTCCCTGACCGTGTGGCCATCTCCACTGGACATGCAGGTTTGGGCATCAATGGGGAAGGACTCATCTGTGTTGTCAGTGCAACATTGCTATACAAGTGTGTTGGATCTGTGCTGATGATTTCGTTGGCACTTCCATGAACCAGGCTGATGTGACGGGAGCCCTCATTTGGTGCTAATTGTTGATTGTGTGACCAAGTGCTCAGCTGACATGTTGGGGCCCTACTGAGGCAACATATGGCACAGCTTTCCTCACACAGGAGTGGAGTCCCCTCATGGCAGTGTGTACTCCTGTGACATTGCCTGCGCCCAAGGTGTGTTGTATGTGCATGTCTGTGTGTTCACTTCCGTTTTGCTGTGCATGCTGTGATCCCTAGTGTTGTACCTGTTTGTGATGCTTGCTGAGTTGACCTATGTTCCCCCAAAGTCTTCTCCCTGGGTTCTCTGTGATGTGGGTGCATGGCACATTACTGGTCATCAGGGTGTCACCCATAGGTGTGTTTGCTGTCAGGGCTGAGTTTGTGTGCAGACGCTGATGGGTCACAGTCAGGTTTCCCCTTGGCACTTTTTGTTTGCCCCTGTCATGTGATTTCCAGTTTGTGTTATCTTTCAGTGATTGTGACACGTTGTGTGTGTGACTGCTGGCACTCCTCAGGGTCCGGGCTGCAATGTTGGTTGTTGTCTATGTGTGTTCTTTGTGGGTGACCTTGGCTTCTTCATTGGTGTGTGACTGTGGCTGGGATCCCATTGGTTGGTGTGGTATTGCCGTCATGTCCATGTACAGCGTAGTGTGCAGTGTGTCAGACATTCAGGAGTCTTGTTGAGTGGCCATGTGTGATGTGTTTCTGCACCTTGGTTCCCACCCACCACCCTGGAATAGTCATGGGTGCATGTGCAATGTCACCAGTGCATGTGTGCTTCACTGCTGCACATTGTTGGAGGTCGAGGGGTGTGGTGTTGAGTGTGTGCAGATGGGAGTTGTTGCCCGGCTAGGCCCCTGCCTCCATGTTGGCCTTGGCTTACTGGCCATGCTGATTGATTTGTGCTTGTGTAGGTGTGATGGTAGTTTGTTGCTCAGGACACATGACTGTGATTCACAGTGTGAACGACATTTAGCTTTGTCATCACAGTGGGATTGTAATGCAGCCCAGGGTCACCACATTGTGGGGGCCCTGGGGGTAGTGCTGTGGTGTGTCTGTGTCTTGCTGTGTCAGTTGCTGTTCCTACGTGCCTGTGTGACATGTGTGATTTGTGCTCCCTCTCATCTGACAATGCCTGCTTGCCCACATAGGGGATTTGGATCCATGAGTTACCTTTGTGTGGCACTGCATGCACATCTGTATGATTGGTATTCAGGTCTCCTCATGTGTTGTGTGGTTGCCTGGGGACACTGGCACCCCCCCCTCACCTGTTGTGTATGATGTGCAGTGTGGGTCTGCCTGTTTGTGTTTGTGCATCCGCACCACTGCATTGGCATATCTTGGGTGTGCCATTGGCTGTGTGTCGTTTGGTGGGTTTCCCCTGCTGTCCCTGGGACTCCTAGGTCATCGGTCAGCACAATGATCATGGTTTGTGTGTCCCATTGCTGCCATGGTATGGTGTCTGTTCACCTCACATCTACAGTGTACACAGGGTATCTGCATTTGTGTGCCCATTGGTGCAAATATGTGGGTCTGCATTCTGATGGTCACTTCTGTCATTGTGTCATTGATGAATGTTGACAGTGTCAGCCCCCAAGGGTGTTGTTTGTCTGCACATGGCCAAAGGTATGTCTTATTTGCACTGCAGTATTTGGCTCCCCCAATTTATGTTGCAATGGGACACATGCACTACTTTGCCACTGATGTGTTTTATGTTCTGTGACCAGGAATCATCCATGCAGTTTGGCAGTTGCAGCTCTTTCTTTGTCAACACTTACCTTTTGGTCACTGTGATGATGGGGGTTTGGACCCCATTGCCACAATGTTCAAAATGTGCTTCAGCTATGGACCCCACACTTACCTTTTGGTCACTGTGGTGATGGGGCGTTAGACCCCATTGCCACACTGTTCAAAATGTGCTTCAGCTATGGACCCCACACTTACATTTTGGTCACTGTGATGATGGGGGTTTGGACC
This sequence comes from Calotriton arnoldi, assembly GCA_963921515.1. Taxonomy (NCBI): domain Eukaryota; kingdom Metazoa; phylum Chordata; class Amphibia; order Caudata; family Salamandridae; genus Calotriton; species Calotriton arnoldi. The sequence continues at coordinate 1,200,827 of CAWUFW010005631.1, forward strand.
CCATTGCCACAATGTTCAAAATGTGCTTCAGCTATGGACCCCACACTTACCTTTTGGTCACTGTGGTGATGGGGCATTAGACCCCATTGCCACAATGTTCAAAATGTGCTTCAGCTATGGACCCCACACTTACATTTTGGTCACTGTGATGATGGGGGTTTGGACCCCATTGCCACAATGTTCAAAATGTGCTTCAGCTATGGACCCCACACTTACCTTTTGGTCACTGTGGTGATGGGGCGTTAGACCCCATTGCCACAATGTTCAAAATGTGCTTCAGCTATGGACCCCACACTTACCTTTTGGTCACTGTGATGATGGGGGTTTGGACCCCATTGCCACAATGTTCAAAATGTGCTTCAGCTATGGACCCCACACTTACATTTTGGTCACTGTGATGATGGGGGTTTGGACCCCATTGCCACAGTGTTCAAAATGTGCTTCAGCTATGGACCCCACACTTACATTTTGGTTACTGTGATGATGGGGGTTTGGACCCCATTGCCACACTGTTCAAAATGTGCTTCAGCTATGGACCCCACACTTACCTTTTGGTCACTGTGATGATGGGGGTTTGGACCCCATTGCCACAATGGTCATGGCCTGCTTGCATTGTGGGGGCCACACACATATATGTGTGGCACATGTGCTAGGGGGTCACATTGTATGTTCAAAGTCATGTTCAGTGTTGTAGGCATTTGACACAGTCTACACACGCTTGTCATGGTGTTGGGGGGATGTCTTTTTCTTGCATTCCCTAGGTTGTGGTGTGCTGGTTGTGTCATGCATTGTCCATCCTATGAGTGGGGGTGGTGTTGGTGGTAGGCATCCAGCCCCCCATGGGTAGAGGTGGTAGTAGTGACAGGCATCCAGCCCCCCCTGGGTAAGGGTGGTAGTAGTGGTAGGCATCCAGCCCCCCTGGGTAAGGGTGGTAGTAGTGGTAGGCATCCAGCCCCCCCTGGGTAAGGGTGGTAGTAGTGGTAGGCATCTGGCACCCCCATGGCTAAGGGTGGTAGTGGTGGTGGGCATCTGGCACCCCCCTGGCTAAGGGTGGTAGTAGTGGTAGGCATCCAGCCCCCCTGGGTAAGGGTGGTAGTGGTGGTGGGCATCCAGCCCCCCCTGGGTAAGGGTGGTAGTGATGGTAGGCATCCAGCCCCCCCTGGGTAAGGGTGGTAGTAGTGGTAGGCATCCAGCCCCCCTGGCTTAGGGTGGTAGTAGTGGTAGGCATCCAGCCCCCCTGGCTTAGGGTGGTAGTAGTGGTAGGCATCCAGCCCCCTTGGCTAAGGGTGGTAGTAGTGGTAGGCATCCAGCCCCCCCTGGGTAAGGGTGGTAGTGGTGGTAGGCATCTGGCACCCCCCTGGCTAAGGGTGGTAGGCATCCAGCCCCCCTGGGTAAGGGTGGTAGTGGTGGTAGGCATCTGGCACCCCCTGGCTAAGGGTGGTAGTAGTGGTAGGCATCCAGCCCCCTGGCTTAGGGTGGTAGTAGTGGTGGGCATCTGGCACCCCCTGGCTAAGGGTGGTAGTAGTGGTAGGCATCCAGCCCCCCCTGGGTGAGGGTGGTAGTAGTGGTAGGCATCCAGCCCCCCCTGGGTAAGGGTGGTAGTAGTGGTAGGCATCTGGCACCCCCATGGCTAAGGGTGGTAGTAGTGGTAGGCATCCAGCCCCTCCTGGGTGAGGGTGGTACTAGTGGTAGGCATCCAGCCCCCCCTGGGTGAGGGTGGTAGTAGTGGTAGGCATCCAGCCCCCCCTGGGTGAGGGTGGTAGTAGTGGTAGGCATCCAGCCTCCCCTGGGTAAGGGTGGTAGTAGTGGTAGGCATCTGGCACCCCCCTGGCTAAGGGTGGTAGTAGTGGTAGGCATCCAGCCCCCCCTGGGTGAGGGTGGTAGTAGTGGTAGGCATCCAGCCCCCCCTGGGTGAGGGTGGTAGTAGTGGTAGGCATCCAGCCCCCCCTGGGTAAGGGTGGTAGTAGTGGTAGGCATCCAGCCCCCCCAGGGTAAGGGTGGTAGTGGTGGTAGGCATCTGGCACCCCCCTGGCTAAGGGTGGTAGTAGTGGTAGGCATCCAGCCCCCCTGGCTTAGGGTGGTAGTAGTGGTGGGCATCCAGCCCCCCCTGGGTGAGGGTGGTAGTAGTGGTAGGCATCCAGCCCCCCCTGGGTGAGGGTGGTAGTAGTGGTAGGCATCCAGCCCCCCCTGGGTAAGGGTGGTAGTAGTGGTAGGCATCCAGCCCCCCCTGGGTAAGGGTGGTAGTAGTGGTAGGCATCCAGCCCCCCCTGGGTGACGGTGGTAGTAGTGGTAGGCATCCAGCCCCCCTGGGTAAGGGTGGTAGTGGTGGTAGGCATCTGGCACCCCCTGGCTAAGGGTGGTAGTAGTGGTAGGCATCCAGCCCCCTGGGTGAGGGTGGTAGTAGTGGTAGGCATCCAGCCCCCTGGGTGAGGGTGGTAGTAGTGGTAGGCATCTGGCACCCCCTGGCTAAGGGTGGTAGTAGTGGTAGGCATCCAGCCCCCCTGGGTGAGGGTGGTAGTAGTGGTAGGCATCCAGCCCCCCCTGGGTAAGGGTGGTAGTAGTGGTAGGCATCTGGCACCCCCATGGCTAAGGGTGGTAGTGGTGGTGGGCATCCAGCCCCCCTGGGTAAGGGTGGTAGTAGTGGTAGGCATCCAGCCCCCCTGGCTTAGAGTGGTAGTAGTGGTAGGCATCCAGCCCCCCTGGCTTAGGGTGGTAGTAGTGGTAGGCATCTGGCACCCCCATGGCTAAGGGTGGTAGTGGTGGTGGGCATCCAGCCCCCCCTGGGTAAGGATGGTAGTGGTGGTAGGCATCCAGCCCCCTGGGTAAGGGTGGTAGTAGTGGTAGGCATCCAGCCCCCTGGCTTAGGGTGGTAGTAGTGGTAGGCATCCAGCCCCCTGGGTAAGGGTGGTAGTGGTGGTGGGCATCTGGCACCCCCTGGCTAAGGGTGGTAGTGGTTGTTGGCATCCGGCCCCCCTGGGTAGGGGTGGTGGTGCGCATTCAGGCCCCTGTGTGCATATGTGGCATTGGTGATGGGCATCCCGCCCCTATGGTGCTGCTGTTGCTGGTGTAAGTAAATTCTGCATCCCTCTGTGTGTGTGTGATGTGTCGTGTACATGTTGTATGTGTTTTGTGGTTGGTGTCTGACTTACCTTCTGCGCCGTACGCGTCCGTGCCTGTTCCGGTAGTATATGTAGAATATTGGTATGATCGGGACGAAGGGATTCATGGTTGGTTCGTGTCGTTCGTCCTTCTCGTTGCTTCGCGTCGTCCTCGTCGCTTCGCGTCGTCCTCGTCGCTGGCGTGTTCGCCTCGTAGCCGTGGATCGTGTTGTGGCGCGAATCGGAGCTTTTGTGCGCCTCTCCCGGATGCTTTGACGTGCCGTGCGTAGCGACGGGTTCGGCGCGTACGGAAAGCGCATCGTACTTGTTCGGCCGGATGGAGCTGCATTTTCCCTTCCGTGCGACTCGAGTCTGCGTTTCCGGATTCGCCTCGGTCGGAGAACAGGACCTGGATTGGGTGAGTACGACTCGGCCGGATTCTGTGCTGTTGTGCGCATCGTACTTACTCGTTCGGTGTGCTGTACGGATCGGTCGGGAAACAGGCATTCGCATGGCTTTTTTCCCGACCGAATGGTATTGGGTGCGCCTCCGACCGAGATCGGAATCGGCCCCTCTGTGTGTGTTCTCTTAGACAGGGTGGGAAAAAGAGGGGGAGGAGTATAAAACGTTTAAATTAGATGAGATGATAGGAGCAGAAGCCTTTGGTTTTAGCATCTTTAAAAAATAGAATCAGATTTAAGGCCATGATGTTATTCTTTAAGGCCTTTCACGGTAAGGGTGCTAGGTACCTTTGTAGAAGGATTACCCACTATGTTCCTTCTAGAACTCTGATATCCTCCTCTATGAATCTGGCAGCGGTTCCTAGAATATCTCATGCCCGTTCAGGTGGCTCCTCGTTTGCGTTCCTTGGTGCTCAGGCCTGGAATGCGCTTCCCGCATCATTGAGAGCGGTGTCAGATTTAGCTACTTTTAGGAAGCTCCTCAAAACTCTGCTTTTCAATCAATAATTGAGTTTCCCTTAGCTTCTTCTGTTATCCTTCTTTTCTCTCTTTTCTCTCCTGCAATCGAAGTTGGTGTAGTTGGTTGCACTATGGGCATTTGATGCGCCGGGACACTCTTTTGAGTAGCTGTGCGCTATATGAATGCCTTTTATTCATTCATTATTCATTCATTCATTCATATTCAATCATTCAACTTCCTTCTGCATGATACAGAAGTCACTGTGGTCAGGGCATTGATTCTCTCTAGGCTGGACTATGCCAATGTTCTGTACTTGGGTCTTCCTTACTATCTGGTCCAGCGTCTACAAGTAATTCAGAACATGGCGATCCGCCTACTCTATAAAATTACTAAGTACACATCGGTATCTCCACTACGGGAGAGTCTGCACTGGCTGCCTGTCCAGCAACACATAATGTACAAGGCTCTGACATTGACACATCAAGCTCTTCTCAACAAAGGCCATGTACCTATATGAGAGGATCAAGGAATATAGACCAGGGAGGTCCCTGTGTGCGGTTTAATCTTAGTTCCCCTGATTTAAAAAACAACGCAGAGGAGGCTCTTTTTTTACAGTTAAAGCGTCCAGTATGTGGAATCAGATGCCTGGGCATCTGAGATCCATTACGGAGGAAACAAAATTTAAGAAAGAACTGAAAACATTTTTAATCAAACTTTAGTGATTGTAAAACTCCTGAAGTTCCTTGTTTCTTTTCACTCTCTAGTTGCGTAAAGTGCCAGGACATTCTTTTGAGGAGCTGTGAGGTATACAAGAACCTCTCATTCAGTCATTCATTCATTTAAAACAACCACAGGAACAACCTGCAGATCTAAGTAGGATAAGGTAATATTGTAGAAAAGCAACAATGTCCAACCAGGTATCAATAATAAGAAAAATGTGTTTGGAGACAATTGGAAGTAGTGATCACTCCTATCTGTTAGAAAATGTATTTTTATTATACGCAAATCATCAAACAACTGTATCTTTATAGAACTTTTTTATAAGCATATATGCCAAAGAGTCATTAATAACCATTAAATGTTGTAACACAATTTATATGAAAGGTCTATAAGAGAGATAGGGCTCTGTGAAGTAAGTGGGAACATGGTGCAGGTGAAACAAACAACAACCAAAAAATGTCTGATAAAGTGTGATCAATTAAAAATGCCAAAAAGCTAGAAGACCATAAAGAGCCCAATTATGAGGTTAATCCAGATGAGCATGTATGAATTAAATAAAGTTCAAATAGTTCATTGATACTTTATAGCCAATATGATTCCAAAAAGTGTGTTTGCCATGGACTGTCAACAGCGTTTCAACCCTATTGGTGTTCCAGGGTCATCATCAGGACATTAGAATTTACAAGCACAGTGTAGGTTCTAAGGCAGAAATGCTGCAACGAGAGTGCAGGACAATGAGGCATCATTCCCAAATGTATGAAAAATATTTGGAGTATCAAGGATGAGGATGAGATCTGCAGAGGAAATGGCCTCAATTGGTGGTTTTAACTTTGGGAAAACATAAGTACTATTTGAGCCACTAACTGGAACAATCTGATATGGGTCCCAGGTCTCGGGCAGGCAGGTACTAGGGCATAACAAAAACTAAATGCATCCCGGTAAGGAAATCTAGTTGGAAGGGGTCCGCAGAGGGGAGTGAATCCACCCTCAGGCATGGGTACATCTGCCTAATGGAGTACCATCGCATTATTTCTCCTGTAGACCTCCCATATAAATTGTTACGATATTTAATGGTACTTAATGTCTCCTTTGCATATATGTCTATAAAAAAAGTTTGATACAGATACATTTGTTTGAAAATGTATGTGTAATATGAATACTCTATCTAATAGATAGAAGTAATCACTGTCTCTAGTTTCATCCAAACACATTTTTGCTATTATTGATACCTGGTTGGGCATTATTTCTTTTCTAAACTTCCATTACTGGCATGGCCCACTTCTGCCAAAGGTGGCATACTTCAATACCAGGCGCCTTGGCAGCTGAGTATGAGTATAGTAGCAGCAGCCTCGGTTTCTGTCCCTTTTCGCTACACACTCTATACTCACCCTCTTTGCCTCCTCCTTTTCTTTGCTTCACCTTTCACCTATCTTACCCTTCCTCACTTTTTAATGAGCATTTCTTGGTGGAAACGAGTTCCTCCAATGCGGCCTGCAAGAATGACGACAACCAGGACATATAGGGAATCTAACGGGTGCATCACAAATGTCCAGCTTTTCAGAGTGCATAGCCAAATGCGTACATACACATACAGATATAATCATATTGACAATGTTTTTTCAATACTACTTCAAAGGTGCGTAGCTTCATGGGGGGTATTAGTCCCCCTTAATAAATGTTTTTTCTGGAAAATAGTTGGGTACAGGTGCTTTCATTCGGGTATGGTGAGGTGTCTGTTGGATTTCACAAGGAATGTTTACATAAACACAGACAAAAACACACACACTCTTTCCCTCTCTGCTTTGAAAGCCTTAAAAAATGTTAGGTATTTTACAAAATATTGTGCTTTCTCTCAGTTAGTACCCCTACCATTTCGCATTCCTCTCCCCTTCCACTGCCCCTTTTCCCCTCTCATGTGCCCTGCTTGTCGCATAATGTATTTTGACATTATATGCCGCTGTGAGTGTTGGAAAATCTGAAACTCACATCATCCCCCCAAGTCTTACTGACCAAGCTATGCCACTGCTACTTCATTCCACAGTATTGCCCTTCTGTAGCACTGAAACAAGCAAGTTACTGAAGCGCTGCCAGAGTGAGCTTGTGGTATTAGATTATTGGATGTCTGATGGAAGTATCACGCCCTCCCTGCTTCTGAATCATACACAACCTCAAGTGCCCTTACCCAGACAATCATAACAAAGTGTGCTTCATACAGTGCTTCATTCACATCAGTGTTGCGCTTTTGAAGAGCTGTCAGCAGCAATATTTTCGGCAGGCTGCAGCAGACTGAGATTTTACCGGCTGTCTCCGTCTCTCTCACTGTGGGGCATATTTACAAACGCTCAGTGCCACTTTTTTTGACGCTCTGGTGGCTCAGAGCCATTTTCCATATTTACAAGGTGGCACTAAGCCACGTTGCGTGGCTTAATGCGCCCTTGTAAATATGCCCCTTTCCGCCGCAGTCCTCTGAGCAAAGGAGCGTGCAATGGGTGTTGCTGTGGGCGTTCCACTGCAACACCCATTGCTTTTTGACACTGCCACAGATTTACAAGGCTGAGGCAGCGCAAAAAACTAACGCCATGGATTACCAGGTGTTAGAATGGCGCAACGAGGAGAAATTATTAATTTCTCCTCGTTTTTTGCTCTTTCCATGAGCAAACATAGAAGGTGCAAATCGCCATCATTAATTGTTTATGTGCAGGAAGGTGTCCCTTCCTGCATATAAACAATCGCCCCTGCAGGGCAGGCACCCTTGCAACTTGGCGGCAGGGTGCCTGACCTAGCGCTAGGCACCTTTTTTGTGCCAGCACTAGGGGTAAGACAGGGGTGCACAGTATTCTTGTGAATACGGTGCATCTGTACGTTTTCAAAATGTCGGAGCGTGGCGCTGCCAAATTTAGCACAGCTCCGCGCTCTGACATTTTCTTGTGAATATGCCCCTATGTGTGCTCATGCGCACTCACACACACACACACATGAACACTTACCTCTTTAAATCCCTCTTGAAGTCACTGAAATGCCAGGGGAAGTGGAAGTGACATCACACGCCCGTTGACCTTCACTTTCACTCACACACATACTTATACATACACACAAATTCCACATATACACTCTCTCACACATAAACAACACTCACACAACATACATTTAAAAGCATTTTTTACTTAACTCAGCTGCCATGTAAGGGCATCCATTTTTATTACACTATTAATGAATAATATATTTTATTTATTCACTATTAGTATAAATATCAATTGCCAGAAAATAAAGAGTGTGGAGCCCCAGCTGCCCCTGTGTTCCCAGCACTGAATTTGCCACCTCTGAGGTCTGGGGTCGCATAGGCAGTGCTAGGGGTAGCAAAGAGCAAGCCAAGGGTTGCAGCTGCGACCCCTGGCGACCCCTAAATGACGTCCATGCCTTTAACGACCTCCACCAGCCCTTCCCCCTAGGCCTGTACCACCCCATACTCACATTAGATTGAGTGGGAAAGCGCAGAATGCTCGTGGGGGGAGTCTTTGTGTACAAGCAGCAGTCCACAAGGGTGGCTGTAAACTGTCTCTACCACTCGGTGTAACCTTGCCCCATGTTAGAGCAGCTCACAAAAGACCAATATAAAGCCCCTAAACTCCCCACAGAGACCCCACAGATGCTCAGTTCACATACCTCTTAATTCGCATTTCTGAAAGGAAAGCGCTATTCCCAAGCTGCATTCAGTGGGGCACCTTTTCTCTATCAGCGCCTCTCTCCCATTCACCTTTAATCAAACACAGGTACTTACTTCATTGCTGCTCGTGTTCACAGCAAGCAGGGCTGCTAAAGGAGCGTTCTGCCCAGGCCACATGAAGGGCATTCACTCCGCCCATTCAAAGATACTCAGTTCACCCCCTGGTGGAACCCTTTGCAACTAACATGGCGGGGGAGGTGGAACACTATTAAATTGATTGTCACCCCATTATTCTATTCTGACTCCTCCTTCTAAATTCTATAAGGAAATAAATATATCCCTCATACAATTCTGATTGCCAGACATAAGGCCACACATTTCCTTAATGAAACTGCAATTTGTTAAAGAGAATGGGAGGGATGGTTATGTCCCCAATTATAATTAATTCTATTAAGCGTAGAAACTTCAACAAGCATACATGTGGTTCCAAACCGAAAACCTGTCTAAGTTACCAACCTTGGTGAGCCTATAGGCGGCACTTGCAAATCTATTTCCTCTTATGGCACTCGCTCACATGAAACCTAACCCTGCATTAAAAAAAATCTTACAAAACTATCAAAGTTCTGTTAGCAGAATGGCTGGATCACCCCATCCGAGTCAATGACGAAAAATAATATAATGCTGCTAATACAAATTGGAAAGGTTGGCCAATTATATTCCATAAGTCCACACATATTTTAGACTACCACCAAATGACCTTGAATGCTCTTGTACTCTAGAAAAGGTAATCTCAAGAGCGGCTTTGCAGAAATACTCAAGAGATACAAACGAAAGAAAAACAAACCAGTACATACACATACACCCCAAATACCAGTGTGCTGCGGTCTCCAGCTTTCATTCCAGCCTTAATCCAGACTGCCACACAACACGTTTGGTCCTGCCCTAAACTACTCTTGAGCTAAAAATTGGTGACCCAGTCATTCTGCATAGTAATTCAGAATACTGCACCTATGAATGCACCATAGGCATAATGTACTGCTGGCTAACACTGTGCCTCCTCTGGGGGCACTATACACCAATTTGTTTAGATAATGATGTTGTACTAGATAGTACGGTTTGAAATTTAAATTGCTACTAGTATTTTATGGAAAATTGTTAGCAAGACTATTATATTCATTTCTATGATTGAATTATTGTAAACTATGTGATTGGTTGTCAATATTTTATATTGATTTAGCTAACTTGTAAAATTTTATTATGCTTTTAATGGTTTTTAACTGAAATAAAAGCTGTTGATGACACCAATTTGTTTGATTTGCAATGAGTAGTACACCTTGTTGTATAGTGTTTATGGGTTCACTGTATTGCCAACTCGTCACAGTGTGCAGTGTGCGCTGTGTTTAGTAACAATGTGCTCTCGCTCCTGATGTAAATTGTTTGTAAGATTGGCCTGCATAATCATGTTTACGCCTCTAAATTGAAAAGTCCGAAAGGAGGCCATTATCCAGGAGTATGATTTCCTAGGTGTATATACCCAGTAACAGCAGGAACACAAAAGGGAAGGCCGAACAGAGTAGAAAGGTTGTGTAGTTTGCAGGCCAGCTTTTTTACTCATGCAAATAGCATCAATTATGTCTCCATTTGCACAGCGATCTCCAACCTTTTCTGTATTAAGAGCTACTTATGTACAATGAAAATCATCCTGAGCTACTAATATTATTTAGGGTTGTAATCATACATGCCAACATTTTAAAAGAGTAAAGTTGGAGATCTAAAAATAATAATCGGGAGAATGTATTTCTCCTATTGACTTCTATTGAAGCCTGAATCGGGTCTATTGACATGTATGGGGCTTGCACATGTCTGCTGCTGCAGGATCGCATATGAGAAATGCAAATACACGTTTTTCCTCACCTGTCAGGAAGGAGCACTGAGAAAGCGCTATGGCAGGCAGAGAGAGCATGACAAAAAATGTGCATTTGCCTGCAGGAGCAGGTTACTGGCAGTGCATACTCGGAGTCGCACAAACCCAGTCCCTGTCAGCTGTAGCTCCCTCGAGCAATCAGGTTCTTCTATGTAAGAATCGGGAGGCGGGAGACTAACCTTGAAATCGGTAGTCACCCGCCTGAATCGGGAGGGTTGGCATGTATGGTTGTAGTAGTGACCACATCAGCCAAAATTACATTAGTGGCCACCTTATGCAAGTTTACCAGCAGTGAAGAGAGCAGTGCATCAGGCAGGGTTGCCAACAGTAATGTAATAAAGGCTTGGCCAATTTGGAATGCCTTCAGATGGGCAATACATAACAGCCATACCTGCAATGTCCCCAGAACCAAGATAATAATAGTAATAAGTCTTCCTAGCGCCACATGATTTATCACTCAATATCAGACTTAAATATATTTTGGGAATTCAACCATTTTTCGCCAAACACCTGCTTATGAATTTTCAAAATACACACATTTCCATCTTGAATACACTCTTTTCAATTTTGGTATAAATTTCTTACCACAACCCAGCAAAACCTTCTAGTTTATGAGGCTGGGCTGCACACAGGCGAGCTACTTAGAGGTAGCCGGAGAGCTACCTTTAGCTCTTGAGCTATTTGTCAGAGAAGCCTACATTAGTGCATTAACCCCAGGCCTATTGGCTTTGCCAATGCTTGTTGCACCCCCCTCCCCACTTATTGTTTCATTTTCTCTGGCTCCCTCACAGTACTTGGCTCATCTCACATCTAGGCAGGGATTTAAGTGGGCCTCGTCTCACCGGTGCTGAGCACCAGCAGTTTTTTAAAGGGGGCCTCGAAACAGGTCTCTATCGGGCTCTGTTTTGTGCCCTGGCACAGGCGGACCGTTTTTTTCCGGACTGCAGTGACAGCAGTCACATCGATGTGCGCGTGCTCACACTGCCCACATCTCACTAGTGGAGAAGTTACGGCATGACGTCATGCCAGGTGAGCGTAATAGGGGAAGGGAAATCCTTTAAAGAGAGTCATTTTCTCTCTGGATTCCCCTTCTCTTTTTGAAACTCAGGAGTAGCAACATTGTCCTGGTGTCACCAGGGCTTTAAGTGGAAGCTTTTTCAATATTATATACAAGCCATAGTTGCTGCTTATTTATCTAATGCAACTAACAACCATTGACAAAGCCAATAGCCCTGACTTGTTGACCGTGTGATGTTGTATCATATCTGGATGCAATGACAGAAACAGCAAAATAGAAGTCAGGCGGCACACTATGCTAAGCACAGATTTTTAGCTTAAGTGTTTTAAGCCACGCCCTTAATCACATTGGCCACGCATCTTTGAGAGACCCCCCAGTTTTTTCATCCCACTTAAAGCCCTGCATCTAGGCCTTCAGCTCTATCACAGCATTTATTAATTGCATTTGGTATTATTTTGTCTGCAGAGAAATGAGGCTCGGTAAGAAAATAATCAGCGCCTTAGTGGGATATGGCATGCAAGCCCATCAGAAGGAGTGGGCTCCACCACCCCTTAGCCCCGTACGCTTTAGCTGCTACTAGAATGGGGTCAAGAGAACCTGATCACGGCCGGGGTCACCTTCGCGCGTGGGAGCAGGCCCAGAAACCCAGGCTCGTGTGTATTCGTAGCCACGGCGCTTACATAAAAATATTTGAGCAACACGTTTAATATGAGTCATTGTTTTTAATGATATCGTGGAAGCGGTTCCCACGCACCTGTTCTGATAGTCTATTCCTACAGGAGTCGGATGCAAATACTCTCTTCCGTGACTGTTTTTTATCAATGGGAAAATCTGTGTTATGGGCGCAGCGTCTCGCGCACCGGAAGCTGTACGGGTTTCCATAGGAACGTATTTTATTACCCCTTCTTCTCAATATCACCTCTAGAGCATGTTACCAAACACGGACGTGATTGCAGTTTTGGGATTTTTTCTTGCTCAACAGAAACCGTGCAATGTCGTCATTCTTTTCGCTTTGGGAAAATGGCGGCCCCCATGTATACGGAAAGCTTCTGTTTCAGCCATGACGGTCTCACAGGTTTAAACTAGATCTTGGAGATGAGCTCCTGTCCGAGTGGAATATTTTTAAAAACAAATCACCACCCTTCAAAGGCAAACCACTAGAATTGCAGATCTTCTTCATGCTACGTCTTACACGTGTTTTTGCTGCCTCAGGAGTTACGCTTCCACAGTGGTGTGATTAATATCCTTAACTTACTGCAGATGAATAAGCAGCTATGCGGAAAGAATGAGTTTAAACAAAGCAAAACCATACGTGTTACTGCAGTATTTCCTCGAAGCATAGTTTTTGGTTATGAAGAATTCTTAGTCATACTACTGATGTAGCGCTTTTTCCCAGTCTTCAATCTAAAGAGCTACTGTTGAACCCGGGCGGTGTTAATCCCTTTAGGGCTTTGGCGCTCCTCACTGCATCTGCAAAGCAGTTCAACATAAAAACGTCATCATTTTTATATAAAGCACATTAGGCTTCACAATAAAAAAGGACATATATTAAGGTCAAAATAATGATGGCCTTTTTAAAGACTTAAATCATTAAAGACGGCAAAAAAAAACTGTTATTATAATCAGTTATTCATTTAATTCAATTAAATAGCGTGTAGCTCAGAAAGAAAATGAGTAAACAGATCCCAGGGTAATTCAGTTCTAAGGAAATGAATCAGAGTTGTAAATCAGAGGTCAGACCGGCAGTGTCACCTTCTAAATATCACTGGAGAGTGAACCCAAAACCCTCTGTGTGAGGCTCATTTTATAGGGTGAAGTACAATAAGATTCATACATTTTGCGTGAATGTGTAAAGGTCTGGAAATCTCACCTAATATCATGTTACAGAAAGAACGATATTGTTTAAAATCAAATTTGTAAGCACTATCCCACAAATTCATTCAATGCAGTTCTCATCCCAGTGCTCCTGAAACACTTGAATAATTAGCACAAATATTGTTACAAATCAAAATTAAGTTCTCATGAGATTATACACTGAATTCAGGATGCGGAAAGTACTGAAATATAACTGTGTGCAATGGACAGATGGCGAAGGGCAGCAGCAACCATTTTGAAATTGAGGCCTACATTGTCCAATGTAAAAATAAACACAGCTTCTCAGCAGACCATCTCATACTCATCACTTGTTAATCATACCGTGTTAACATAATTATGCGTTTTTGTTACAACGGCTATACCATTACATATGTTCAAAAATAAAACATAAAGAGAAGATTTTCTGTTCTTTTTTTATTTTAAAGTTGTCCTTAATTAATTTATCTGGGTACCGTTACAAAGCATAATAGGAACACCTGTTATGTTATTTACAGCGCTTCCAGATGCAACAATCTAGGATGAAGCTCTACAATAAAATAAATAATAACTATTATTACATCACCATCATCATGATCTTTACAAATAACTAATAGTTAGCAGTGAGATTACAGTGCGTTTGCCTGAGCATTAGACTCGTTAGTATTTTATGTATCTCATGATTACTAATTGAACCAGCAATGTTTACAATTCACCGTGTTGAAATATTACAAAAAAGGCTCTGATTCCTTAAGATTTTACAGGCATACAGTTGGCTCATGGTTGGCAAATGTCACATTTTAGGCATGCGTGACGTTCACAAAAGACAAATGTACAATATCCACATGCATATATGTGTTGCATATGCGTTATGCATGCAGAACATTTATACTATATGAATGGTCGTGCAAAAGTCACTGTCAGCAGGTAACTCCTTTTACCACCCGAATTGAGGTTCCAGGCGAAATGTGCATGAAAAATGGCACGAAAAAGAGCAATGCCAGCAGAAATCATCATCATCATAAATCTTTATTTCGGCCTATAAGGCCATAAAAGCGCAAATAAAAATACAATATATTACATACAGCTCGCAGAAAATATCCATTGGGCTACGTGAGACCAGATAGGGCATTGATAAATAAAATTCAAGTCTGGTTTTTGATTTGGCGAGATCAACTCCCCTTCTCACTAGCCTTGCCACAATTATAGGAGACGTAAAATGCTTGTACAGTATACACACAACATGTGGCCTTTAGATTAACCAAACTATAGAGATCAATAAAGTGCATGTGCATAGACAATGAGGTAGCTTTAGCAAAAGATCATCTTCGCTCGAATGTGATCTCATTAAAAAATACATGTGCAAAGCCTTTGAACAGCATGGTGTCAATTAGATATCTAGAAAGGCAATTTCAATAAAATGCATAGGTAATGTCTAGGCAGGGGGATAAACATTACAAAAATCCAATATAATTCAATGTAACCACTAACTTGACTTGCAGTTCCTGACGAAAAGAAAGTGCACGTGCAAAGGTTCAGCAACATGAAGGTTATTGCTTAAAATTTAAGCCACACATTCTATGATGCGTATACAGAACTCAGGTAGTACAGAGATCAATGCAATTAAGAAGAGAGCCAGGATATTTTACACAAAGCTAGTTTAAAATGAAACAATATAAAAACAACGATTGATGGAGCACTAGTTAATTAAAATAGTGATAAACATAAAAATCATCAATTGATTTCATTCATTTTAAAAAGAGAGAGTACAAGGCCCAATTTATATGATGGATAAAAATAAGCTGGGCAGCCCTATGAGTTCTTCTTTAGAGTAGCTCTACGAGTACACCACATAGAGAATAGAAAGCGCGAGATAGAGAGCACAATGGGCATATCGGTATCATATTTAAATAGTTTAAAAACCTCGCAACAATGTCTGGACCCCAAATTCCTACATAACTGTAACAGCCAACGGATCCTTGCCCTCCTATAACCTTGGCAGAAAAATAACACATGTAGTTCAGTCTCATCCGCATTCTCACAAGCGGGACAAACCAGACTGGGAGAGCCCCCCCACTTATTAGTAAATGTACGCAGCGGGAGCACCCCGTGTCTGAATTGGAGATATAGCTTCTTGGCAAGGAGCGGCTGGATGTCGTCCAGAACCGATTCTAGCCTATATTGGTCTTTTACTTCCAGAAACTTAAGGGTCAAACGACCAGACGTGGACCTCTTTTGTTCTTGGGCGAGTTTATGTTCTCTATAGCTCTCCAACAGGACCTTTCTAGAGGTCGCGTAGCAGGTTTCTTCTGAATTATTACACAGGTTGCCCCTCCCCATGGCCTCACAGATATTCCTGATATATGCCAACCAGGGGAGTTTTCCCGCACCTTGAAGGCCCATAACTTCGCTCAGCTCATCCATATATGGAGCCAGTTCAGGAGTGCTCCACAGACGTCGCCAAAATAAAAGAGGTCTGAGAGCTACTTCTTCTGCAATAGGTCTAATCCCGAGGTCCATTCTAAGGTGTTAATGCGGAGCTAGAGGGAAGACCCATGAGTTGCCTAGCAAAGGAATTCTCAGTATGCAATAGAGAGCCTGGTGAACAATTACCCCAAATTTCAGCTCCATACAATGCAGCGCCCCTAGCTTGTACTTTGTAAATTTCCACCTCCGGGCCAACCAGTTTGTGGGTACAACTCCTATATACCTTTGAAATGCCCCCCGCTGTCTGGGCCAACTTCAAACTTGCTTTCTTTATTTGTGCACCCCAGTCCATTTTCTCAGTAAGCATCATCCCCAGGTACTCAAAAATGGATACCCTCTCTAATGGCATACCATCTAAACGGGGGTTTGGGCGGGTGCTGTTATTCACATTAAATACCATGTACTTTGTTTTTTGGAGATTAATCTCCAAATCCCGATTTCTACAGAAGACACTGAAGATATCAAGTGCCCTCTGAATTCACATAGGGGATTTCTAGTGCAAGAGGGTGTCATCTGCGAACATCATGGCTGGTATTTTACGGTTCGCTAACCTGGGGGCATCAATGTCCTTCCCAGCGATCAGTGACTCGATTAGGCCATTGATAAAAAGAGAGAAAAGGGTCGGGGCCAAGACACAGCCTTGGCGAACACCTCTCTCTACTAACAAAGGAGCTGAGAGTTTGCCGTTTTTACCATACCTAATTTGTGCGAAATTACCTTGATGTAAACGTTTCAACTGGTGACAGAGATACTCAGGGACTCCCCTATACAAGTAAAATTGCCCATAGTTTATCCCTCGGGACCAGATCAAATATGGATTTAAGGTCCACAAATATTAAATAGAGGCTGCCACCCTCTATACACACAGTTTTCCAGTACAATAGTTGCAGCCTAAAAATTTTATCAGTTGTGGAAATCTTCGCTCTAAACCTGGCTTGGAGGAGGGTAAGAACATTGTGCTCCTCCATCCAGGTCTGCAAACGCCCCAGAAGTACACGGGCAAATATTTTCTGGCTTACATCTATGAGGCTAATGGTGCGATAGTTGGCAGGGATGAGCGGGGAGCCCTTTTTGAAAATTGGAATAATTTCAGCTCCAGCCCAGGTGGTAGGAATCGCCATGCCCTGTAGGATGGCATTGAACAAGGACCACAAGTAGGGGCCCCAGACAGTGAGCTCAGAACGAAAGAGGTCCCCAGGGATCTTATCCATCCCTGGCGCCTTAGCTGGTGTTATCTTGCCCAATGCATCAGTGATCTCCTTAAGGGAGAACAAAGGGATGACAAAAGGAGTTGGCTCTGGGGGGATAGGAGTGTTAGCCACTGGCCCATCGTCATCCTCTGCCCTTAGGTATAAGGATTCAAAATGTGCTCTCCATACATCCTCCCCAATATTAGGTTTAATAGCCGGTTAACCTTCTAGGGATCCCGAGTTGATCACGTTCCAAAATGCCCTCATATCATGGTTGTTTAGTGCACTTCTGAGAGAATCCCATTTTTGGCACTCCCAACTACTTTTTGGCTTTGCAATGGCATTTTTATAGACTGCCCTTGCTTCTTTGATTAATAACCTATCATTTGCTTTAATGGCGACTATAAGAGCAGACTTAGCTACACCACAACATTTATTGTACCATGGGTGGCGAGGTTTTCTAGTCGACCTGGGACTTTTATTAAGATGGAAAATAGTTGCCATGGTGGAAAGTAAGTCCTGATGGTTATTAAAGATTTTAGTTTGGGAAATGGGGGTGCCATTAGTCGCTGTAAGTTGGTTCGCAACCGTAAGAAATGGGATAATTGATTGATATAAGGAGGCCAGCTTTTCTTGCGATTGGGAAAGTTCCCCCCAACGGACTCTCCTCCCTCCATTAGACAGAGTTAGTCTAGGGTCAGGTGGTGATGATGTTCCGGATGCATTCTCGGCACATGGTGAAATTACCTATAGAACAAGAGCATTATGATCACTGTCGTGACAAGGGATTATCTTAAAATCTAGTACCCTATGCCATGATTTGGTGTCTACCAAGATGTAGTCTATAATCGAGGCCTACCCTGGTCTATTAAAGGTGTGCTTCCCTGGGGTATCAGATATTGTACGGCCATTGCATGCTCTTAGTGAGAAATTCAATGTAAGGGTATTCATCTGTAGCACCAGCGGAGTCCATGCCCGTATAGGCAAGATGTTGGGCTCTGGAATGGCCCAATGTGAGTCCTCCTCACTGGAGATGCCTGTAGCTAATTCATTCAAAGGTTCGAACAGGCAATTGAAATCCCCACCTGTGATTACCCAGAAATTATCAAGGATTGTTAAAAGAAAGGTGGTCAGTTGGTCAAGGGTAGTTGATTCTTGGCCATAACAGACCGGCCGTGAGTAGACATTAATCAGGGCAATTCTGACTTTTGTAGAGAAGGTCAGGAAAATACAGAGAATATCTCGTGATAAGGTCTCTATCTGTTTTGCCACACAGCCCATGTGCACACCAACCCAAATGCACAGTCCCCCAGATGGCCTTACCCTGCCCCCATGGGTAGCTAAAATGCTAAACAATGCATAGCCCAGTCTATGTGTATCCGCCCTAGCCCAGATTTCCTGGAACATGCAGATCTCGTGTTGTTCTATAAATAGCCCCCACTCTGGATTATCTAGTTTGGAGGTGAGTCCAGCTATGTTCCAGGAAAGAAACTGCAGCCCAGAGGGGCCCGCACCATTAACTGGACAGTGGGGCTGGGTGTCGTAAACCTTTGTGTGGGCCATGGGGAGTTGTTCAATCCCCTCCGGCCCCGTCATCCTTGAGCCAGTGCTGGATTCCTGGTGGCCAACTTGGGCGGATAGGAGCTTTACAGCTACCGACTGATCAGATTTGGTTGCCTGTGGATCCTGTCGGGATGGCTGATGCAATGGAGAACTAATGGGGGTCTTCTTCTGTTTTCCACTTTCTACTCCTCTCTTTCCACCCAAGTGTACCATCACCTGTGCTCCTTTCTGCTTCCAGATCCCTCTCCACTGTACAGACTCCCCTGCTGGGGTATGCCCCCAGTAGTCTCCTTTTGACGGTCAGATCTCTCATGAGGGGGTCCCGTGCGCGGAAGTCAATCTACTGACTCTAAGGGACTGTATCTGTTTGAAACAGGTAGATTGTAAAATAGTGGTCTTAGATTGTCCTGACCCAGAGTAGCATATTGCTTATTCTGGTTCCACCCCCCCCTCTCATAGCCATCTCTTCTTCTATTGTGTGGCATGGTCCCTGGTGGAAAAAAGTAACCCAGGGGGAAGGACCCAATACCCCCTTCTCCCTTTGGGAGCTGCGATCTAAGAGAGTTTCCACAACCATTGTTTCTGAAGTTTATCACTACACAATCCCCGGGGACATCATTTGGCCTCCAACCCACCCAGCCCACCCTTCGCGTCAGGAGAATTTCATTAGCATCTTTTTAGGAAAATTGCCTGTGCTTAACTAACCAGAAGATGCATTTGTTTTTTAGCTCGAAATGGGATTCCCCACACCCCTTATTCAGCTCTGGAACTCCTGTTAATACGATTATATAGGGTGTTGAGGCCGGGGGGAGATTAATGCATGGCAGGACTGGCCCAGTTTCAAGGGTTTCTTCTCGGGGTGCAGCCCTTATGCTTCCCTTGTGATTTAACCCTTGTTGAGGGAGATCATATACTTGCGGTCTTGCTGTAGGAGGCCTAGTAATATTTCCTATCTCTGTCCCTTGGGTAGGCCCCTGGCAGTGGGTGCTGTCATCTGTTCCTAGTGTCAGTGGGTTACTCGAACGTTTTCCTGCACCCTCCTGATTGATATGATTAAACCTAGTAGAGATGGTCGTATTGTTTGTTGCTAGGGGTTCCGGCCTGATAGTAAGAGGGGCTGATTGTAGATTCGCAATCTTTACTGGCTCTGCCCCCCTTAAGATTGTCTCTGACTTGCCAACCCATAGATCAACCAATGTCGAAAGCTTGTCAACTCGCTCCAATAAGTTATTGAGTTTGTCCTTCACAATAGTCCTTATTTGGACCTGGAGGTCCTCCACCAGGTTAGTCACCCATGCTGGCTGCTCCATGCCTGCTTGAGTTAGAGTCCCTGGCCTCCCAAGGGTCACTGATCATTATGTTGTCCTCTGATTGTTTTTTGAGTTTGGGTCCCATGATTGCTGCGGGTTTGTGTCTCCCTTTTTAGGACGAGCACCCTCTGGGTGCGACTCAACAGTATGTGTCACATAACCCATTGTACGTGTCCTTGGGTGGACTGTTGGGGAATCCTGGGCCAAAGCAGATGGGGAGCTTGCAGAGTCATGGATGGTGTAGGGTAGGGGTAATTCCGGACTTAATGATAGGTGCCTTTCAGTCAGTTCAATTTCCGTGGCAACTACACAGATTGCCCTCTGGAGCATTCTGTTGATTGAAGTTGGTTGTAAAGAGGATACAGGTTGCGAAGATGCCGTTTGAGTTTTCCCCACGCAAGGGCGCTTTCCCATGTTTGCAAGTGGTGTATAAAAAAAACCCAGTCCTTTTTAATGGCTATGGACGCGGTCGAGCTTCTTGGTGATTCGTGTTAGAGGCAATTACCCAGTGCAAGAGTCAAAATTGTGATTTTTTAAATAAATAATGGACAACAATGTGGGCAGCCACAGGGAGAATAAGCAGCATACAGATACTGGGGCAGCAGAACGGATGAACAAGATGTTTGAAATCACTGACCTTGTCTCTACTGCAAGATTAGAGCTTCATGCCCACGGATCTCCAGTGGCAGGTCTCAAAGGGGGGGCCTAGCCCTGCCTCCTCCGGGCTCTGACGGGGGCAGACGGGCTTAAATGCGCCTCCTGGCACGAGCAGATGTCCAGCCACGCCTCCTGGCGCTGTGCCTGCTGGGTGATGTAGGCGACGGTGTGGAAGCAGGTACCCAGCGGTAAAGAAACGGACTCCCGCGCTGCGGGACCCCCCCGAGGGCTTAAATGCGCCTCCTGGCGCAAGCAGATGTCCAGCCACGCCTCCTGGCACTGTGCCTGCTGGGTGATGTAGGCGGCGGTGTGGAAGCAGGTACCCAGCGGTAAAGAAACCCAAGTTCTCAAAATACCACAGTAATCCTGCACAGTGGAATACCACCAGGAAACCCACTGAAGTATTCAGTCTAAACAAAACGATTAAAGCGCTGAGCACTCTAAAAATACCCAAATGCACAAATTGTAACTTCTTCAACTCTAGTACGAAAAACAGTTACAATAACTCCAGTACTTGTGTGTGTAATTTGGTTACTTTTACGAAATAAATGCTCATTCTCAAATAAAATAATATCTTAGACAAAACTTTAAAAAAAAAAATCTTTCTTATTCCTAGCAGGTGAGCTGTGTAAACTATGCATCAGGCGCATTAATCCCATCCTTTCGTATTTAAATTACTGTGAAATCAGGTTTGAATGTTTGCAACACGCCAGATGACGTTCAAAGGGCTTTTATGGGTTTACAAAAGAGACAATCCTAAGCAAATACATAAGAATAATAGAGGAAACAGTCCAACATGATATTTAAGGGAAATGTCAAAAGTGGTGAGAAGAAAGCAGACGACTTTCAACCCTAAAAATGGAACGATGCCCTTTTGTCAAGTACACACAAAATAAAATCTTGAAGTGCAACCGAAGTATCATGACAAACGTATGCACGAAGGGGAGGTGAACCCTAAGCTTATTAAAATAATACAGTCTACTAGAAAACAAAACAGGGCAATGTAGCACACTCCAAAACGTAACGAAGAGAGCTGGGAAACTGCAAGCAACACAAATGACAACCTGCTTTAATCACACTGAGGAAAGAAGTGCTGCCAGGATCAGTGAATGTTACAACTAGTCCCTCTAAGTGTCCCAAAAGATGAATATGGAAGGAGGCTGGTATTCATAGGTGAAGAAGACCAACCCACATTGCGTGGTTATGTATCAAAAATATCAGCGAATTGGAATATTTCTTTTATGGGGAATTTCATCTACCCTTCATGTTCCCCAGTTATTTCACCGGATGGAACCCTGTGGTGTAGAACTCTGCTGTGGACTGAAATTCTTTGTGTAAATGTGTTTTTTATTCACTCACGCTACAGCCCCTGCTACTGTAAGACTGTAAGACTGGCTTGACATGAATTCAAAGTACCAGGCGGACACTTACAGGTATTAAATATTATTAGAACATTGGAATGTTCCAACATTCCAATGTTGTGGTTCCCAGCTGTTGCTGTGAACAAGGCCTCACAGAGCAAGAGGAGCTTCAACCTTGGCTCCGTGAGGTCTTTGTTTAATTTGTTAGAACATTCTACCCTCTAGTGGCGGAATGTTCTAATAGCCTTATAGCCCACGGTAGCTGGGCTATACCGTCATTAAAGTCCCGCTCCCTTGTTAAAGGTCCTCGCCTTCGTCTCGGGCCTTTAACACTGGAGCAGGCCTTTAATGGCCGGTTTAGCCCGCTACCGCAGATTATAAGGCTATATTAGAACATTGGATTGTTGGGAGCTCCATTGAAAACAATGGAGTGCTCTGGGCTTCTAATGGCCAATTGAATCCCCAAAGCTCCAACATTCCAATGTTGTCGTTCACAGCTATTGCTGTGAACAAAGGCCTCACGGAGCCCGAGGGTATTTCATGCCCCGCAGGCTCAATGAGGCCTTTGTTTATTTGTTGAAACATTCTGCCCTCTAGTGGCGGAATATTCTAATAGCCTTATAGCCCTCTGTGGTTGAGCTGTACCGGTATTCAAGTCCTGCTCCATTGTTAAAGGGCCTTGCTTTCGGCTCAGGCCTTTATTGTTGGAGCGGGCCTTTAATATAGCCTTATAGCCCGCCATAGCGGGCTATACCGGCTATTAAAGGCCCGCTCCCGCGTTAAAGGCCCGAGCCGAAGGTGAGGGACTTTAACAAGGGATCGGGACTTTAATAGCCGGTATAGCCCTGCTACGAAGGGCTATAAGGCTATTAGAACATTCTGCCACTAGAGGGCAGAATGTTCTAACAAATAAAACAAAGGCTTCTCGAAGCTCGAGGGGATTTAAATCCCCTCGAGCTCCGAGAGGCCTTTGTAAAACATTGTAGAACATTGGAATGTTGCTCTGCGGGCCTTTACCGGCCTGTAGAAGCATGGAGCACTCCATTGTCTACAATGGAGCTCCCAACATTCCAATGTTCTAATGGCTGGTATAGCCCGCTATGGCGGGCTATAAGGCTATAATTGCAGGCACACTGAAAGCGCAATTTGGACCTAAAGGCTGCCAGATCCACTCTAATTATGCAACTGTTCAGTAGGGCGCTTAACCCCAGTGCAGAAGTGTGCTCTCACAGTTCACTAATTTTAGGCTTTACAAAAGCAATCTGTAGTTCCCATGCCCCTGCAGAACTGCTGTCAGTCAAAGACAATTAATTATCTGCTTTGACTCAACCACAAAGGAGAAAGGGAAAGGGGTGTCTTTAGCACATGACTTTGGAACTCCACTAGGTGTCAGTAGATGTTCTCTCCAGTCTTCTCGATAAGTCACACTTTCTTGCCGGATGGCTGCCTGCAGGGTCACAAGGGTTCTCCTGGGAGTCTCATTGATACACTGGACACCACTCAGTATTTGCCCATAACACACCCCTGTAATGTGACGTAACAGGGGCGACCTGTGTAACACTTTTGTCTTCCCCTACTCGGGAAGAGCAGTGGGTGCGCTCACCCCCTCCTCTAGCTGTGGAGAGAGTGGTCGGCACTGCCCACGTGGGCAAATAAAGTAATAAAAGGCGGCCGGCTGGACGTGACAAGGTTTTTCGTTCACGTACGGCGACGACCGCGACCACCAGCACTCTGTGTCTGCATATTATTTATAGCGCGGCATACCCGAGCACTATTGAAGCATAATCTCCTTGCCGTCGGACTCTGTAGTGGGTCACCGACAAAATCCTCATTCATGCGAAGACCATCGCTGAGCATAATGCACGACTGAACAAGGTGCTCCAGAGGATTCAAGAGGTGGGACTCACACTACACCGAAACAAATGTGAATTCCTTAAACAGAAGCTTCAGTTCTTCGGCTATGTCTTCTCGGCATCAGGTGTAACTCCCGACCCTGAGAAGGTGCGAGAAATTAAAGAGGCGCCCGCTCCCACCACAGTGACCGAGGTCAGAAGCTTCCTAGGAATGGTCAACTACTGTGGCCGATTCATTCGAGACCTCACAACACTCACCCAGCCACTAAGAGAGCTCACCAAAGGGGTCAGTTCTTTGGTCCTGGGGCCCCGAACAGGAAACAGCATTTCAGGCGGTCAAAGACGCCCTATCCTCCAACACCACGTTGGCTTATTTTGATCCCAGGAAAACCACCATGATTGCTGTCGATGCTGGACTGAAGGGATTAGATGCTGTCCTACTGCAGAGAGGAGAAGGAGAGGAAGACTAGACCCCGGTGGCATTTGCCAGTCGCTCTCTAACCGACACCGAGCAGAGGTACTCACAGATTGAAAAAGAGGCCATTGCCATTCACTGGGGTTGTCGACATTACCATCTGTATGTATATGTACACCCTTTTGTCGTAGCGACTGACCACAAGCCCTCTTCTCCCACTGTTTGCCGGAACCGCCAATAAACCGCCCCAGAGAATTGAAAAATGGATGCTCCAGTTGCAAGAGTACAACTGTCGGGTGGAGTACCATCCAGGGTTGCAAAATCCTGCAGATTACTTGTCACAGCACCCCCGTGCAGCCACACTGGAGGAAGAAGTGGATGCGGAAGACACTGAGGCCTATGTCCGATATGTGATGGCCCGATCATGTCCCCTTCCGCTGTCCCTGGATGTCTTGCGAAAAGAAACTCAACAAGACGAATGCCTCTAGCGAGCTGTGACAATTATGAGACACAACCAATGGCAACAGGCTAAGAAGGGATGGAACAATCTCACACCGGAGGCTCATCCGATAATGTAGGGTTTATATCACGTTCGACAAGAGGTGAATGAGGACGCCACAGGATGTCTTCTGAGGGGCCATCGCCTGGTCATCCCCACCGTCTTAACATCCCGAGTAATACACGTGGGGCACCAGGGTATGGTGAAAACAAAGAGCAGCCTGAGGACCAAGGTATGGTTCCCTCTCATGGACGATAAAATGGAGGAGGGGGTGAGATCCTGTGAGTGGTGCCAAGCCACTGGGGAGCCCAGCCCACCAGTGCCAGTCATAACTGAACCCCGACCTCGCCGCCCGTGGGCGTGCGCCAGGCTTGACTTTGGGAGCCTCACGGATGGGAAATACATGTTCGAATTGATAGATGACCACTCAAAATATCCTGAGGTAGAGATCATCCTGTCTTTGAGCGCTGGGGATGTGATCTCCAAGCTGGAGAAAGTGATGGCCACCCATGGACTGATAGAGGAACTGAGAACGGACAATGGGAGCCCCTTTCAGAGTCAGGAACTGGCCAGTTATCTGTCTTCTCTCAACATCAGTCACAAAAAGACCACACCCCGATGGCCTCAAACCACTAGCAAGGCCAAAAGGTTTATGCGGACTTTAAACAAGGTCATTCGCATTGCACATGCCCGCCAACAATCTTTGGAACTGGCCATCTTCTCCTTCCTCAGGACATATCGCCAGACTCCCCACTCCACAACCGGGAGAGCCCCGGGGCACCTCTCTATGGGCTGCGTGGTCATGGATTCTATCCCTCATCATCCGTTATGGCAACCGGAAGAGGTGGATGAAAGCCGCGTTCAGGCTCGTCATCTGCATCGAAACCATCAGGCGAGTCACCGGCGTGGAGCACAACTGTCTAATCTCCAGCTGGACGACGCCGTGTTAATGCAGACTCGTCATGCTAGCAGCAAGTTCCAACTACCGTTCGAACGAGAGCCGTGAATTATCACTCATCAAAAAGGTACGAGACTCACCGTCCAGAGAGGCAGAGAGACTGTCACCAGGAACGTGTCTTTCTTCAAGAAGTTTCAACCTCCAAGGGAACAGTCCCTGGATGGGGGCGCATGTCGGCCCGTGGTGAGTGATACTCTGGACGCTGGAGAAGGCGACTGCTCTGTAGATTTATCCCCGGTGATGCCCCTCCCTGAACCGGAGGTCCCAGAGGCCCTTACTCCCCTGGCGGAAGGTGTGGCAGAGGAGTCATCCAGCACCGCAGCGGGGCGTCGTTCCTGCACCAGATATGGGCTTTACCCGAATCTTGAGCCGTCCTGCAGACTGAGGGAGCATGTCATGTAAGACTTTTCCTTGTTGTTATTGGAACCTGCCCATGTTGTAAGTCTTGCTGCAGGGACTGAAAGGGCCACGGACCCGGAGCGGAGTCCAATCCATAGCCTGCGCGTTATTGTTATCTGTTTCTCCTTTGTGGGTTTTTGTGATCTGTTTTGGGGAACAATGTAATGTTGCCCCTGTGATGTTAGAGGGGCGACCTGTGTAACCCTTTTGGCTTCCCGTACTCGGGAAGAGCAGTGGGCGTGCTCACCCCCTCCTCTAGCTGTGGAGAGAGTGGTCGGCACTGCCCACGTGGGCAATTAAAGTAATAAAAGGCGGCCGGCCGGACGTGACGAGGTTTTTAGTTCATGTACAGCAACGACTGCGACCACCAGCACTCTGTGTCCGCATATTATTTATAGCGCGGCGTGCCCAAGCGCTATTGAAGCATAATCTCTTTGGCGTCGGACTCTGTAGTGGGTCCCTGATGCAACAACCCCTTCCAGATACCAAATTAACCACTCTTAATGCTATTTTCAGAGTTGGTAAGACTTTACAGACTCCTAAAATGAGTTTTGAACATAAGAAAAGCCTTTACTGTGTTCACAAACTCTGCTTTGCAATATTTGTGACCATCAAAATGTTTGTGCATCTGTCCCAATGTGTCTATTACATGTCACTCTTGCTGCCCATTTGCTATGAAGCAGAATGGCTTCACTGAAGAAGGAGCGTCCAAATGAAGATCTGACCAAAAAGCAGCAAACGTATCCCCACTCTGTCCTCTCAAAGGAGTTTGCAGCATCCACTGATGAGACACATTTTGAATCCAAAGCACCTTTTTCCTGTCACAGACTGTGCAATGATGTCCTCAGTTAATGCAGTACGCTTCTGCCCTGATGAAAGCGGATGATGAATCAGTGCAGGAATATACTGAGAGAGGCGAATCGTAAGCTATTGAGCTAAAATCATGACTCCTAGGTGTATGAGTGAGATGGGTCTAAGGTTATCCCTTTCCAGTGCACCTCTTTATTTGCTGCCGTATGAAGTATTGGGAGATGAGCACAACTCAGACCTTATGTCCTTTAATGACAATATTGGTGCAACTTGAACATAGGACAGATTGTGATTTGGAACTGGGTACCCTTGCACAATAGTGTAAAGCTCAGGCCTAGTAAATTAAAATATGTTGGTTTGTTATCTGTGCCACCGCTCCAGGTTGGCCTGAGTAGAAATAGATTCATCATAATAAATCCATGATCCAAGCAAACAAAACACAGAGAGAAAACACAATAGAGAAGAATGAGAGGCAAGGCAATAATGAAGAACACTAATAAATAAAGCTGAGATCCCAGTGGGGTAAACACTGTTCTTGACTGATACCCATTTGTACTATTCCACCAAAACGCAATTCTGTCAATGCTCTTTTCTCCTAATCTTGTTGCGTCTCTATCCATCCTTTAAAATTAAATACTAAAATTAAATACTTCCTCCCACAAGGTGTGTTGACTCAGCAGAGGGCTTAATAACCAGTTCCTTAAAATCACAAAATGTGCAATAGTTATCTAATAAAAGAATATCTTAGAATCAGTTCTCCAGTTGTGGCTCTGACACATTACCATAATACCCGGATGATAGTTTACCTTACATCTGGGGCGAAGCAGCTGTAAAAATCTCTTCTAAACCGGAAGATAATGGCTTAAGTGAGAGCAGTCCCATATCATATGTAATAGGTCATGTTCCCTGCATTGACATCTTGGGCAGAGTACTTCCTATTTAGTTAGCCAGACATATATTCCTGTTGGAAGTAGAGACTGTATAAAACCAAACAGTGGTATTTGAAGTCAGCAGGTATCAAACACAGTACAGCCAGTTATGAGACATTTTCCAAACCTCACCACTAAATGTCTGCTCTCATAGCATTAGAACATCTTTCTCTAGGAGACGCGCGAGCGCGCGATTCAAGATGGCCGCCGCGTGAGAGACTTCGCGCTATTTCAGCCCGTTTTTTCGGGTTAAACGACGATTTCCTGTCAGAGAGGGCATTCTGGTGAAGGATGCTGCATCTTTAATCAACTTACCTTTGCTGTGGAGCTTTTCAGACGTTTCTGCACAGCGGAAGTGGGTTTTTTCATCGCCTGGTTCCTGCTCCTTGCACTGCTTTCAGGTACAGCCAGGCTTTCTGTCAAGGGGGCGGAGTGAACTTTCAGGAAAGGGCCTGGCTTGGGCCTAGCCACTCCCCCTACCCATTTTAGCTGCTGCACCAGTCATTTCCTGGTTATTTCCACAGCTTTCGCTATTCCATTCACTATTTTGCTTCTGCAAGTCTCATTTTGCCTCTTTCTACTCAAAATGGAAAATAAAAGTGCGATTAATAATAAAAGGAGGCAGCAAATTTCTCCTCCTCCTACTAAATCTAAAGTAGTAGAGTCTTCTGAACCCTCATTATCTTTAATATTGGAAGAAATTCAGGCACTTCGTGTCAATACAGACAATATTGCTTCTGAAATTAAACATGTGCGCAAAGAAATGGCCAGCCTGTCAATGAAAATATCAGACAATTCCATCAAAATACAGGATAATAAGGACAAAATTGACACATTTTCTCCACTTGTGGCAAAAATTTCACCTATGTGCTCAGCATTATTGGACATGGAAAACCGTAACAGACAATATAATTTACGCATATTTAATTTGCCTGAAGATGTTGAGGGAAATAACTGTAGATTATATTTGGAGAAGTTATTGCCTGGTCTTTTGCAAATGAAATTCTCTGAACCGTTTGAAATTGATAAGGCTCACAGGATTCCCTCACATAGGAACCCTCTACACACAAAACCGCGACAAATGATTTTTAAAGTTCTTCGACACCACCATTTGGTTTTAATCAGAAAAGCAGCTAGAGAAATACCTTCATTGATGGTAAATGGAAATAAGATATTTATTCATCAGGATTTCGCCAAAGAAACTGTCTCAATCCGCAAAGAATTCACTGCCCTTCGTCCTCAACTACGAAGTCTGGGCTACAAATATGGTCTTTTTGATCCGTCAACAATGCGCATTTGGAAGGATAACTTCTCGAAATCTTTTCAACGTCCAGAAGATTTGAGTCATTTTTTGGTTCATCAGTCTCAGCTCTCAATGGATACCAATGACTCTGCTGCTTGACTCTTATCAGTTACGATTTTTATCAGTTATGTCCTTTCTGACAAGTACTGAAATCTCTTTGTGAAGGGCTCCAGCGGTTCCGGTCATGCTTGTAAAGCGTGTGTGCGTTTCACATCTCACATTTATGTCTTTTGTTTGTCGTTTTTTCCATCCTTTTTTCATTTTTCCTTTCCTTTCCCTTTATCTTATTTGGAGCTGCCTTTTTCTCATTCTCGTGATATTCTTTATCTTCCTCTTTTTGATCTCCTTTTTTCCTTTCTTCTATTATGGCTAATACACATAATTTTAAAATAGTTTCATTAAATGTTAAAGGATTGCGCCATCCAGTTAAACGTACAAAGATTTTAGATTATTTAAGTAGTTGCAAAGCAGATGTTTGTTTTATGCAAGAAACTCATATAGATGATAAAATTTTAGATTATATGAAGAAGAAATGGGTAGATGTGATTGCGTCTTCCCCTGCTAATGGTAAAAAAATGGTGTAGCTATTTTGTTTGCAAAAAACTTCACTGTCAAATTTTGAGTAAAATTTCTGATAAGGATGGTAGATACATTCTAGTTAAAATCAAAGTTCATGACTCAGTTCTATTTTTATTAAATGTTTATGGTCCTACTGCAGATCACCCAGTTTTTTGGACTAATCTTACAACCGAGGTTCTAAAGGTCGGTAATGTCCCTTTAATTGTTGGAGGTGATTTTAATGTTATCTCGGACCCTTTATTGGATAGATTATCTCATACTAAGTTTCACCCTTCTAAAGTTTATTTTGCTTTCAAATCATTTATTCAAGCCACTAAGTTAGTTGATATTTGGAGATTACATTTTCCTACAGAAAAATGTTTCACATTCTTCTCAAACCCTCACAATTCCCACTCTAGAATTGATTGTTTATTGGTTTCTAGGCATCTAATTGGTTCAATAAATGCCCCTACTATTGGTAACATTGACATCTCAGATCATGTTATGATTTCTTTGGTTTTGAATTTGGTATCAACTTTTACTAAACAATCTAGATGGCGTATGAACACTGGTATTATTTTAAATGAATATAACAAGCCTAAACTTTTATCCGCCATTCAAGAATATTTTATACTCAACCCTGAAGGTTCTACTTCTATGATTAATAGATGGGATGCGTTTAAAGCTTATATTAGGGGAGTAACTATATCTATTATGGCCCACGAAAATAAAACCTTTCATGCAAATGCTAATAATCTTCAAAAACAGATTGCAAAATTTGAGCGACTTTTTATTACATCCAACAATCCTCAATATAAATTTAAACTACAAAAATTGCGTTATGAATTTAATGCAATCCTAAGTAAAAGAGCAGGTGTCCAAATATCTAATGCTAAAGCCAGATTTAGTTTTAATACCAATAGATCAGGAAGATTATTGGCTAATTATTTATGTATAAAAAAGGATAAATCTCAAATCAATTCAATTCATGGTGCTCATGGTAAAATTGCTCTCTCGCACAATGAAATCGTTAATGAATTTTTGAATTTCTATTCTAAATTATATAATAAACCCGATTTTCAAGATGCTTCTTTAATCGACTCCTTTTAAAATCCTGTGAGTTACCCAAGATTTCACGATCAGATAAAATTGGACTGGAGGCACCTATTACCAAAGATGAAATATTATCAGCTATAAAATCCCTTAAAAAGAACAAATCTCCTGGTCCTGATGGGATTCCAGCGGAATTCTACAAAGAAATTAAGTCATACCTTTTGCCTTTTTTACACCAACTATTTATGTTTTTCGGATCTACAGGATCTACCTCTGGTTCTTTTACAGAAGCGCTAATTATAGTACTTCCAAAACCAGATAAGGATCCCACTCTTGTGTCTAATTATCGCCCTATATCTTTAATTAATCAAGATTGTAAATTATATGCTAAAATACTTGCTACTAGATTGGCCCCTGTTTTAGATTCTATTATACACCCGGATCAGTCTGGTTTTATGAAGAATAGATATTCTGCTCATAATACAAGAACCTTGCTACATATTATTGAACAAAGTCCTACTTTAACGTTGCCATCTGGAATTTTAGCTTTAGATGCTGAGAAAGCATTCGATAAAATCCATTGGCAATTTTTATTTCATACGATGTCCTCATTTAATTTTGGAGATACTTTTATACGCATGATTTCAGCTCTATATTTCGCCCCTACTGCTCGTTTATTTATTAATGGACAAGTCTCAAATCAATTTTCGCTTTTTAGAGGTACAAGGCAAGGATGTCCTCTTTCTCCTCTTTTATTTTTAATTGGCATTGAACCTTTTCTTGCCTCTATAAGAAAATGTGACAATATTAAAGGAATTAATATCAAGGATGTTATTGTTAAAACTCTTGCTTATGCGGATGATGTGCTTTTATTTGTTAGTGACCCTATATCTTCGCTCCCCTCATTAATGGATATTATAACAAAATATTCTACAGTTTCGGGCTATACTTTAAATACCAACAAAACTGAATTTTTTCCCCTTAATGTTTATTGCACTCATGATATGCTTCCCATGCGTGAAATTATTTGGCAAAAAAATAAGTTAAAATATCTTGGAATTTTATTTTCCTCATCCATAAAATCAACAATAACTTTAAACTGTGATTTCATCTTAAATTACATTAAAAATAAAACGTCTAAATGGGCGTCACTACATCTTTCATGGTGGGGCAGAATGGACTCAATTAAAATGACTATTGCTCCCAAAATCTTTTATACCCTTGCCATGATTCCTACTCAATTTCCATTAAAGTTTTATAAAGATGTTGATAAATTTTTGTCAAAGTTTTTGTGGAACAACAAATCTCCTCGTATTGGTTATAAAAAGTTAAAAGTGTCTAAACGTAATGCTGGTTTTGGTATCCCAGATTTCTTTCTTTATCATAAAGCTTTTATTTTAAAACAAAGTTCATTATGGTTTAACCACTCTTTTTTAAATATTCCTCCTGCTTGGCTATCTATTGAGAAATCTATAGTAAGGCCATTTCCATTACCTACTTTAGTGTCTATGCATAATAATACCACATTTTTTCATAAATCAGTTATTATTAAATCTACTAAAATGTTATTTAATGATCTTGACTCAATTTTTCTTTTTCCCATGAATAATACTGATGAGTTATCATTGTGGTATAGTAATGTCATTAAATTAAACAGGAATATTAGTTTTTGGTTTTCATGGATTAGAGCCGGTATTTTTTATCTTAAAGATGTTTATTCCAATAATACCTTTATTGCTTTCGAAACGTTGCAAGCAAGATTTGGTCTACGTAAACCTGACATTATTAAGTATCAATATTTGTGCAATTCAATCTTAGACTCCTTTCCCAATGCTATTCCGTCCAATGTTACAGCAGATTTATCAATTTACATTCAAACAGTCTCTGGATCGTCTCATGGGGTTTCCATTCTATATAAAAAATTATCAGATACCCTAGGTAGCAATTTAGAGATGATTTCATCTTTTTGGAACAATGAACTTTCGCTTTCTTTATCTATTGACACATGGAAGGATATTTGGCTTAATAGCATATCTGGTTGGCTACCTGTTTCAATCTACCAAACCAATTCATATATTCTATACAATTGTTTATGGACTCCAGCACGTTTATTTAAGGCTAAACTTCTTCCCTCTGCAGATTGTTGGCATTGCAAATTACATCCTGGTACGTTACAACATATGCTTTTTGACTGTCCTCTAGCTTTTACATTTTGGTCTGAAGTTTGGGTTATCATAAAAAAGATTTTTAATCTCCATATTGATGTTTCCTATCAATTAATAATATGTAAATCTGCTATTATTTTACAATACTTACAGGATTTGGAATGTAAACTTTTTAATTTCCTAATCTCTGCAGCTATAAAATCCATCACTTTTTGCTGGAAAGATGTTTCTAAATTATCTGTTAATGCTTGGTGGCCATGGGTTATTTTTACTAGAAGAGGAGCTCAATTATCCATGAATGGGATTTCACATAATTCACTCGCTTATCAATCTTTTTGGTTACCTGTTGATGTATATCTATCCTCTTAATGTTGTATTTATTTATCCAATTTTGATTTTGACTCAATTAGGATACAGGTGTATGATAAAAATTTAGTAGCTCTGTTTTATTCTTATGCATTGGTTGTTATATTTGTCCCCTCCTTTCCCTTCCTTCCTTCCTTCCTCTTTTATGTATCTTTGCAATATGTAATATCTCAATACCTATTATAACGTTATAATAATTTTGGTCAATTTGCAAATTATTAGGTATTTTGTTACTAAACAATAACATTTTATGTAATGTATTTATTATTTGTTTATGAACAAAAATAAAATAAAATATTTTGAACACAAGAACATCTTTCTCTAGACAATCCCATGGCCTAATGTACTTAAAGGCCGTCAAAAGCAACTATGTCCACCCAGTCAGCTGCTGCAAATGTATAGGGATGAGGGCGGCCCAGTCGTTTTCTAATAGAACTTTACCCTTTAACTCCACCTGACTATGTAGCTGGCCAAAGCATCGAATTCCTGCTTCCTTCTGTGGTTACATGAACCTACTGCTTCCCTCAATGGAAAGGGAGAACTCCATAACGGGGAATTATCAGAAAGGAAATGATGATGGATTCTGTTTCCTATTTGTATCCGTAGTCAACAACACGACTTCAAATTTGGGTTTTGAATTAATTTCAGCAGGGAATTCTTGAAAGTGTAAGGATGTACGTTCTGAGGTTCACACTAAGCCAAATCTATGCAGAACAAGCCCAAAACAAAACAGTATTTTCATAACTTGGCAGATTCAGACGTAAGCCTGAACTAGAGAGACTACATTTGGGCATACAAATTGTGGGCAACACCCTGTTTAACCTCTTTGCTGGAATCCTATTGAGAAATTGAAATCAGAACTAATTCAGGAAATATGCTGATACGATTGGCATGTGGTAGGATACTTATCTTTTTAAAAATAACAGTCTTCATTGTTCTGGTCCAAGAAGATGGATGTTTAGATTCCCGCCAATAAAAGTCTAGTACAATGTGACGTTCTTTGCATACCTGTGCAGGAATCCCCCCCACGCCTGGCGCCTTGCCCCAGATAGTCTCCTTAATTACCAGGTCCAATTCCTGAATGTGATTGATTGCCAGTTGTTCTGTGCCACAATATAAAATGGGAGGGGCAGAGCCTGTACTAAACAATGCTTTTATCTCATTATTACATGCCAAAGAGTCCTCTATGCAATATCTTTTGTAAGCTGAAGATGCTTTTAAAATCTTGATCTTCAACCTAGGACCTAACTTTGTCACAAGCTTGAGAAATCTTATTCCTAGTCACTATTAGTTTAAACTAAACTGTCGACGCAGATCTTCCCTTTCCTCTGCCTTGTAGGACCTGGCCCTACCTGCCTTCTGAAATGCTTTTGATTTCTAACAAAATCCATGATTTCATGTCTATATCAATTAATTTCTCAAAAACTACATAAATGATCATTACAACCACTCATCCAGGTGATTTTTAAGTCAGAATTCTAAAGTTCTATATTCTTCAAAGGAGCCGCTGGAGTAGTGGCAATAAAGGATATTGCATAATGTTAGCCTCCGGGTCTTGCCATAAAACCAGGGATTTTATCTGTAGAAGACTAGACTCCTGTTTCGTCTTCCCAGTAAATGTATATTCAATAGTGCTCAACTCAAAACTGTCTTAAATATACGCAAAAATGTAAATATATCAATAGTGCCATCATTCAGATAGAAGAATTCCTCAATCCTATGTACATGAATTCCATGACTGATCGGCCAGCAAGGATCTATCAAAGGTCCACCAAGGGTGATGTTGTGCCTAATGCTTCTGCTTCAACCCAAAAAGGATTGTGGTGTGGTCCGAAATAATACTGTTCCCATGCCAGTGAATCAGTGGTATGAACATTTAGCACAGTAGGTACAATAAGAAGCCCGGAGAGAAGCAGAGCCTAAGAATAGACTATACATTTCATACTAAATGGGTGTCTGGTCAGTCAAACCTAAATCTATCATCATCTACTGAGGTACAGACTTCACCCTAGGCATTATAGCTGGGTTAATCGTCAAAGATTTGTCAATAGATGTGTTTAATACTAAGAGCCTGGCTAATACATACAAACCATGACATTGTGGCAGTAGCTAAACAGGCTCAAAGTAACAAAGAGGCTCATCTGCTTATCTTCCCTAAACCGAGCCAATTGTAACTCAGGGAAAATCACACCTGGGGGATATTTACAAAGAAATGGCGCAGCACGGTGCTGAAAGCAATTTTCCTGCCCCAAGCTGCGTCTTTTAAAAAATGCAGGGATGCGTGGTATTTACAGGAATGTGACGCACCCTTGTGCTCTCCCCTGCACCGGCGCTAAAACAGCAGCCGTGCGCCAATGCAGGCAACCTTGTACCATGGTGCAAGGGTGCCTGCGTTGCTGGGGTGATTGTGTTTGTGCAGGAAGGGATACCTTCCTGCACAAAAACAATCATTAATAGCGTTTTGCTTCTGCAGCACACAGAGAAGGAAAAAAAACCAAGGAGAAATAAAAGTATTTCTCCGGATTGTGCCACTTTAACGCCTCCCCTTTAAAGGCGATAGTTTTTGGCGCTGGCTCAGATTTACCAATCCTTGTAAATCTGGGGCTGTGTCAAACATTCATGGGTGTTGCGTGGGAGCACCCACAGCAACACCCATGACATGCCACTTTAATGCAGAATACTGCGTGAAAGAGGGCCATTTTACAAGCCCTTGTAAAGCAACGCAAAGTGGCTTTGCGTGACATTGTAAATATGGGCCAGCACACAGCGCCACTGGAGCATCAAGAAAAAGTGACACTCCGGTTGTGCTAGGGGTTGTAAATATGCCCTTTAGTCTCCACCACCAACCGCTGAACTTTATTATACAAAAAGGAACACATTACCATAGGCCTAGCACTCCGACTGGTCAGTATAACCACATCGGAGATGGACTATTCTGTATACATCAATAGCCATCCCACAGACCCAGTGGCCTGGAGTTGTGCACACAATGTTTGAACCACAGAAACACTTCTTGACGAATTAGATCCCTACAATGCATGTAACTAAAGTATAAATAGTTCTCTCTTTTTCCTAGTGAAGTGTTCATTTATATTCAAACTAACTACATCCAACTTTCCTTTTATCTCTTTTCTGAATTTTACTTTCTTCTTTATATTTCTAATGCTCTCTTTTTCTGTATGTTAGTCTATTACTGGAAATAATGTATATTGAAAGCTAGCAACCCAAAGCTAAACTGCGTACCTGCCAACACCAACCCCTGTACTAATTGCATATCTAGGGATATGTTCCTGTTGACCCTTCTTCGCCAACAACTACTCTCTCACCTCCCTCACTCGCTTTTCAAAGCATACCTGTTGTCCACTCAAAGGCATCACATGTAGACAAGAGTTCAATGCCCATTGTGCTAAAAGGGCATCAGTGACCCCCCACCCAACCCGTTGTGTGACATAGTGCAGGCTGCAGGTTTGAGGGTGCTTGTCTCAGAGAAAGCCTGGGCAGAGCACTGCTCGGGATGCAGACGTTGGTGCTAAAATTTAATTTTCTGAAAAGAGATTAGATTCAGGGGCATATTTACAAGGGCATTGCAGCACCAGAGTGTTACTGTTTACTATGCTCTGGTGGCACAATGCCCTTCTCCATATTTACAAGGTGGCGCTAAGCCACTTTACGTGGCTTAACGCCGCCTTGTAAATATCGTACCCTTTGACACAGTTTTCTTTGTCAAAGGGGAGTGCAATGGGAGTTGCTGTGGGCATTCCCACGCAGCACTCATTGCTTTTTGACAGTGCCCCAGATTTACAAGAAATGGTAAATCTGAGGCAGCGCCAAAAACTAATGCCATTGAAAGGGTGGTGGTAAAATGGCACAACAAGGAGAAATACTTTTAGTTCTCCTGATGTTTTGCTCTTTCTATGTGTGCTGCATTCTGCAGCACACATAGAAGGAGCAAATCACCATTAAAGAACATTTATGAGCAGGAAAGTGTCCCTTCCAGCACATAAACAATCATCCCTGCAACGCAGGCACATTTGCACCATGGTGCAAGGGTGCCTGTGGTGGCGCTAGGCAGCTTTTTCAGCACCGGCGCAAGGGAAAACACAGGGGAGCGCCGTATTTTTGTAAAAACAGTGCATCCCTGTGTTTTTTAAATTACGCAGCGCGGTGCAGCTGAATTGCTTGCAGTGCAGCGCTGCGTCATTTCTTTGTAAATATTCCCCTTAGTGTTTCCTGCTGCTATAAAATGTTTTCATAGGAGGGGAGGAGGCCACCTTTGATTAACACTATCCTATGGCACAATCCCCATGGTGAGGGCTCTCGCTGTGCAGGGCAATGTGTTTTGTCCATCACTGTTGTTTTACATGAGAGATAACAATTGCCTATCAGCACTGGGATGAGAGCGAGAATCTGCACTTGACAGGTAATCTCTGCCCTCTCCCCAACTTGACTGACTCCCTTTCAGTGGTTCCACGCAAACCAGGCAGAAAATGACAAATTGTATTGTATGCAACTGCGGTATTGCATGAAATGCATCAGTGAATGCATGGGAAGGCCCATTTTTCACCCATGGAACGCCTCCCAGAACGAAATGTAATGCAATGCAGTGCAAGCCGCTGCATTGTGTTACATTTCTGTACAAAATTCAGATGGGGTCCGGCTGCTGACTCCCTCTTAGTCCAGATCATCGCGTGGACATTTTTAAAGTATTTACATAGAGTTAGTCTCTTGGGACCGAGATTCGTTATAGGTTGGCCCATACAAATTTCAGACATCTGATTTTCAATGATCTTAGCTGGTTGTTAGACAATTCCTCCAACTTTGTGTTCCAGAGGACTTCTTCCCATCTTCATTAAATTGCTCAAGCGGCTTTCGCTCATTTGGGTAATATGAAATTGTTACATGTGGCTTTTCCTGATGAAGGCACTCCTGTGCCGAAACGCGCGTAGATACCATCTGGGTTCCAGCTACTGACTGTTGCTGAAACAAATCAATATTTACCAGTTTCTGACTGTTTTTGAAACAGAATCTGGCTTTCAGCCATTCATGATGGTATCATATGTCATGTAGACAGATCAGATTATTAGGATCAAACATCATTATAAATGAGAAACTAATAGACATCCTTTTGTGCATTCTGTCATCGTTTATGTCTATGTATTTTTTGTCTCCATTGTACAGACTGATGTTAGAGTGAATGTTGATATGACTGAAGTATGCCTGTGGATTGTTTTTATCATTCATATTTATTGTATTACATTAATAAACTTAACTTTTGTATTTGTTTATATTATGGTGTTTCTGTCCCTTCATGTTTAAGTGATGAACTATTGTCACGTTTTTGATCATGTTTGAGTTGCCCTAGGATTTTGCAATTACATTTCTGTACAAAGCCATGGATGGCAGCCCAAATCGTCCTTTGCATGGCTTTGTAAATATCTACTAGCATTTTGGGTCATGCCTGGGCCACAAAAGTGGCACAACCATAATGCAAAATGTTAGTGAATCTGGCCCTCAGTGTCCACCAGCCTTTTCTGTCAAGAGCATCTTGCATTCTGGTGGGGCAAAGGGGGGTGGTGGTTTTGCTTTTTAAAAAATCAGAGTGGCTAAAAAACAAGAACATATAAAGTAATATTGGCAAATAGGAGCATGGACATTGCTCAGTTTGTTTTGGTGGTTGCTGGTAGGTGGCACCTGCACTGATTAACAGGGCCACTGGAATTATGCGACAGGGTATGACCAAATTATGTGGCAGGGATGACTAAATTATTAGTCAGGGTTGACTAAATCATGAGGCCAGAATAGGGAAATTATGCAGTATAATGGGGCAGATTTGGTGACAGTATTACCTCATTATTTTGACATTTTTACACATGCTGGCTAAGGTTTCACTTAAATAGTACTAGTTTAACCCCCAAGTACAGCAATAAGCAACTAAAGGTGGCCAGTCAAACGTTGCATAAGGCCTTCCACTGCGCAGTATCACGTTGCTGCATTTTCAATAACTTTTGATCTGTGCAAGCAACTGAGCAACATACACATTTTATTTGCTAAAATCTGAAAATTATGCCGCAATCGATAGAATATGTGACAAATGCAAATCCATAATGACGCGAAAAAATGCAGCGCCACGGAGTTACGACATTCCAGTGACCCTGCTTATTAGTTTGGGAAGGGTCTTTTACAAAAAGGGTCCCACAGGCAGCAGTCCAGATACTCTGAGTAAGATCTCCTTGGCTGTCTATTCTATGCCAGACGCAAGTCCAGGTAAGGCCCAAGCATTGATATATATATGTTTTGTGAGACTTCAAGGGGATGGCTTGAAGATAACGACATGTCACACAATTACTCTAACAATCCATACACAAGGTATGGTGCAAAGCAGCCCGTCACTGTGCTCCTATGCCTCACGCTTGATTCGTGGCTCAGTTTGGCTTTAACAGGACATGTGCACCACAGAAGTGATACACAAGAAGTGCAATATTCCCGTATGCCTTGTTGATGGTTGCTTGGTGCTAACCTCTCACAATCCACCTCACAAAATGCACTTGTGTGCCTGTTTCCCCTGATTGTTTGGTGGACAAACTCATAATAGATAGACTGAAGAGGCGGATCAGCATGGCATTGTGCCAGGTGACTACCTGGCAGTGCACCCACCAAAGCTGTCTCCTGCAGCAACATGTAATGCCCTAGGACAGCTTGGCACTGTTGGGGTCTACGTCTTGGTCCGTTTTACCATCTCTGTGGGTGGAAATTAGTGCTTGAAAAGCTTCAAGCTGATGGGAGAAGAAGGTTGCCAGGCTCTAGATCTGAGACACACACATTACAAAGACTCAATTGAAATGCATACTGGCTGTGCAGTCACTGGGTCTTGCTATTCCTTAAGCCGATCCATTTTTCCAGTCAGCTGAATCCTGCTGCACCGTCTAATACCCTATGCCAATTTCAAACCAGCAAGTGTAATCCTGCTGATAAAACCCAGTCCAGGTGCCTCCGCTTTTTTCTGTGTCTGCATGCAGAGTGGATTTTAAAGCTCAAGCTTGGTGCCCAGAGACAAGAGTTAAAATTGTTCATGTTTGTTCTTTGTCTTTTGCATTTCTGCCCAAGTCCGCTCTTTCCTTCCCATGTGCTGCAGTGCATTTCAGCTACTATTGCATTGACCATAAGCCATCACCTGGGCCTCAGTACTGTCCATCCTGACCTCTGTTCCTGAAGTCACTTTCCACATGCTACCACCTCCTC
This sequence comes from Calotriton arnoldi, assembly GCA_963921515.1. NCBI lineage: Eukaryota > Metazoa > Chordata > Amphibia > Caudata > Salamandridae > Calotriton > Calotriton arnoldi. The sequence continues at coordinate 1,241,138 of CAWUFW010005631.1, forward strand.
TCCTGCTCCCTGTTTATTCCATGTTATCTCCTTCCCTCTGCCCCTACTTACCTGTTCTTTCTAAACTTCCCAACTACAAGTGTAGGCCAAAAGGAATACAAAAATGACCTAAAAGCAATGACTGTCCAGAAAGCATTCACAATAAAGTTTAGATGATTAGAAAGATGGGTGAAGAAGTGAGTGTGCAACAGAGAGTGGATTAGAAGTAAAAGTAAATAGAGATGAGAGGTCCAACTGCAATGCAAAGCATCATGTGTCTAATGTGTTGCTACACAACGTACCAATCAAAGGGTTAGGACTGCTTGGGGTTAAGAAGCACGTTTGGGTGCCTGTTTTATTAAGGAGAGGAACCCAAAACTAAAGTTGATTACTCGTCTGGAGTTATGGCTGGACACCTAGAAGACTTCCTGCACTGATAAAGTGAGTTACTGCACATGCAGAAAAAGTGGGACTCTTGTCACAAACAGACCCCATCCTCTTGTAAATCTGAGTTCGAACACAGATGCAGCTGAGTCCGTACATACATAGTCCTGAACCTCTGCATGTATAGAGCAGAGTCCATGCACAGATGCAGCTGAGCTTGTACAGCTATCCAATTGAGCTCCTTTGCAGAATGTTGATTTCTTTCACTGAAGCAGTGGTGAATCCTTGTATACATAGAGATGAGACTCTGCACAGACAGAATCATATTCCTTCATAGACTGTGGTGTGCCAGTTCACAGGGTGAGTTGAGTTATTTCAGTATTCATTACAGCAATGTAAAAGCTGATCTTCTGTGTGGATTGAGATCCTTATTCTGTGGAGGCATCACAGGCCTCTCACCCAGGCTAGTCTCCTACATGGCCTGTCTCAGATAGGAAGTGAGGAGAAGAAGGTGGGAAGGAGGATGTGAATCACAGACAAGGGATTGATAGAAGATATTGTGGCGAGAGAGATAGAGAAAAGTGAAATTATAAGAGAGCGAAATTGTGAATGAGAATATGGAGGGAAAAGAGAAGAAAGAGGAAAAGGAAATGAGAGGAGAATGTGACTAAGATGGGAAAGAAGAGAGGAGTGTGAAATGGGAGATGGCAGAGTGAGTGATGTGTGAACAAGGAGCACAATAATAATACTAACACAAACTATACTACCAATTTCACCCATTCCTTTTGCTCCCTTGTTCACCAGAGGTCTGGCTGTCTCCTTGTCAGAGTGTGACACCAGTGCTGGCAGTGGCTGTTGGAGGCATCAATCAACAAAGAAACATTTTGGAAACCGGCACCTAGATAACTGTGGACCTTGGTTTGAATCTAGCTTGGCACTTTACTGAAAAGTGTGAAATTCTGGGCAAATCACTCACTCTCACTGTGCCTAAACGTTAAATATATGAGATGCTAGTGTAAATTGGTGTAATTCAAAGATTTAAACTCCCTATTTTAGATCACTCCCTATTTTTTCACAATGATCCATTGCTCCTCAGCTAGGTCTGTGCTATATAAATATCAACACATACATACTTTTACATTGTGAACAGGTATTCCACATATTCCGCTCTGTGAATGCTCCTAGCTTCTGAGTTCTTGGTGAACCATCCTCATTTTGTAATAGCCAAATAGAAGCGCCCCCATACTTTTCGTTATCCCAATACATGCTTCACACCTTCAATGGGATACATATAAGTCTACTTCTCTATGTCTATGGGAGCACATATTTGTGCTTATTGGGACATCCTCCCACAAACATCTTCTTGGTCCTCCGAAGCATTTGTTTATTATGCGGTTATGTTGCTTTTAGATGAAATGACATCTTTCCAAATGGGCTTCAGTGTTTTCTTTTCAATGCGTCAGACATGAAAACCAGACCCACGACTCACTTGGTACCATCTTGCAGACATTTAATTCTTGCAAATCTGGTGCATATTCTAGAAGCCCAAGCAGTGCTTAGCATCCCAGAGGAAAGCACTGGCAAACCCAATAGATTTGGCTTTAAAGAAAATAGAGGCATGCACAAATGCTGTTTACATGCATTAGCACATGAAAGGCACATACCTTGGCTTTGCTACTGTGTTTTCTCATACTGGATCTGAGGATGTCTCAGCTCCATTGCTTAAAGTGGTAGCCCCATCACCGTAGCTTGAATTACCACCCTCTCCAAAGTTCAGGTCTAGTTGCGCCCTGCATATAGATGACTTATCCTCCCCTACCCTGAGCTGACCACACTAGCCTCTCCAATAAACTCTTAGGATGATGTTGGAAGCACCCAGGAGAAAGAGGAACAAGAGGAGATAAACAGATGTTTGCAATTCAAAAGGAAGTTGTTCTGCTGTCTGTCTTTGGCTATTTTGTTGAATTCCGACTGCTATTGGGGGAGAAGAACATACACAATGTGTGAGCTGAACAGCTACAGTCCCTACTTCCCTAGCATGGGCCCTCCTGCATCTGGTCAGCTTATCTCATATTTGTGTGTGCTGCTCTCGACATCTGACTCTCTGTAGACCTTCAGTCACTATAACTCTCAATATCACAACCCGTTCTTATGCCCTCTGTGGGCATCGGCTATGGCTGTTACCAACAAGTCTTGTTAATGTCACTTGAAGATGTGATATGGGGCATTAAATCACACTCACGTGCACTCTTTCTTGAAGTCAAAGGAGTATATTTACTAACATTTGAGTCAGTGTGCAAGCAAATTTTGAGCTTCACTTGTGTGCCCTTTTAATGCATTCGAAATAGAGGCTGCGTTTGAGTGGTTTTGCACCACAAGAGTGTCCCTGAGAGATATTTTGGTAAAAGTACCCTTTGGGTGTAAGTTCCCTGTTATACACGTGTAGCTATCTCTATAGCCCCTATGCACTCTATTTTCACATGGCTGTGTTGTGATAGTTTTATTACAAAAAAAGGCGTGCTCCTGGTTCACTGAGTCTCTGTACATCATGCCTTGATAACATTAGCCAAACTGTGGGGATTATTTACAAGCCCAGTGCGCCACTGGAACCTCACTTTTTTTGTCGCTCCGGCGGCGCGCAGTGCAGACCCATATCTACAAGGCCACGGAAAGCCGCCCTGCGTGGCTTTTCATGGTCTCGTAGATTTGATGTAAGGCAACGCAACACAATTTGCTGTGCTGCCTCACACTGCCTCAGGTAGGCGTGCCCTGGGTGTTGAGGTTGGTGTTCCTACTCAACGCCCATGGCTTTTGACACATTCCCAGATATAAAACATAGCGTAAATATGGGAATGCATCAAAACCCTGCGCCTCCCCAGGGGTGGCGTAACGGTTGTTTTTGTGAAGGAAGGTGTCCCTTGCTGCACAAAAGCAACCTGATTTCAACACAGGTACCCTTGCGCCATGGTGCAAGGGTATCTGCGTTGGCGTTAGGCAGCCATTTATGTGCCAGCGCAGTGTAAGAGGGCACGAATGTGCCATATCTCAGAGATACAGCGCATTCCTGCGCTTTTCTTGTGCCGCAGGGCAGCGCAGCAAAGTGATGTGCAGCGCTGCTCTGCATCAAATTGTTGTAAATGAGGCCCTATGTGTCTGAGCACTCTGCCTTTTCAGCGTGCGCCCCACTGTGCTGCACAACTAGAAAGGATATGATAGGGAGACAGTTTGCTGCTCTATGTTCTGATGCTCGCTTTTCTTTTGCAGCGCAGAGGCTTCTTTTGCTCATCGTTTGGCAGAGCCTTTATTTATTTTTTATTTATTTTGAAAGTTTTATATAGCGCGAACATGACCACCGAGGGTATCAGAGCTCTTTATAGATTATGCATCACAACAGGCCCGGCTCCAGAATTTTTTATTTGGGTGGGCCAAGGGTGCATTTGGGTGGGCCACTGCGGGCTCGATTTGTCGCATATATGTCTAGGCAGGCCTGCTTCAGGGCCCTCCTTTATCTCTTCTTAGTCTTACAAGGCCCAGTAAAACGCACTCTTTTCCAAATCTCTTTCTAAATATTATCACTCTCAAAAAGTGTTTTTTCCATGTAATGTTCCTTTGATGGGAAGAGGAGGTTTCTGAGGTGAGAGTATCAGGCAAGTGACACTTCTCGGGCTCCTTCTGTGCGAGCCTTCAGGGAGAATCCCTCTTCATTACTACCTCCACCTGACCCCGGACTCTGCAACGCACTCCCTTGCAGGCTTGATTATCCACTTCTCTTCTCCAGTGCACCTTATCTCACTGCTGACCTTGGGCCCCAGCCCCATATCAGGCACCATCGGGCTCCACTTTCATTTTTCCCGGTAAAAACATTAGTAAAATCACCTTCAAACTTAGAACATTGAATATAGCAGTAAATATAATTAGCACGCACTTTAAAGTTTGTTCCACAGTAGCCCTTATGACCCGACTGCTAATTAAATAAACAAAAACAGAAAGGCCATGACAGGGCCAGCTTTAGCGCTGATGCGAAAGTCTTTTTGGCGCCGCACCAATAACCTCTTTCTCCGTAAATACCTTTACTACCACCTTCCAACAGTGCCCCTCATCCCTCCATGGCCCCCCCTATTGACCTCCTCCTCGTATTCCCTCATTGCCACATGCCACAAGTGCCCCTCATCTCCCCATAGCCCCTCCCCCTCATGACCCCCTCCTCGGATGCCCTCACTGTCACGCTTCACCAGTGCCCCTCATCTCTCTGTAGCCCCTCCCCCTCATGACCTCCTCCTCAGACTCCCTCACTACCACCCTCCACCAGTGCCCCTCATCTCTCCCTAGCTGCCCCCTCCACCCCATGACCTCTTCCTCGGATTCCCTCACTGCCACCCTCCAACAGTGCCCCTCATCGCTCCATAGCCCCTCCCACTACCTCCTCCTCGGATTCCCTCACTGCCACCCTCCAACAGTGCCCCTCATCTTTACGTAGCCCCTCTCTCATATGCATTTCATTTGTTGTATAGCGCTACTCATATCAGTGTAGTGTGTGTCAGTACTTTACACCACGCACACATTATACAGAGACAATGAATCATACAAGTATGTAAATCAGTCTACAGGGAATGTCACATAAGCCAATGAGGATTACAAGGTGTATGAATCACATGTCATCCATACTGGTGGGCAGTATATTTTAAGAGGGTTTGGTCTGGGGAAACACAACCTTAGGATTTAAAGAGTATTCCATGGGGGTCAGCTTTACTGATAAAAATGTATATCTGCCCAAACATACTCATTTTAGCAACATTAGAATAATGAAAGACTGAGGAAGTTCTAACTATATCACAAAACAAAAAAAGCGAAGTTCTAACTATACCATTCATGTTTGTATGCAGCTCTTTGATGACAGTTCATTGGTCACTGTCCTATGTTAGGATTGTAACTTCTGAACTGCAAGTAACACAAGGATCTCTGTGACAAAGACAGTAACCCACTGAGCTTCCACATAAAATACAGTTCATCTGCATTTAAAAACTACCAAAAGACAAATGATTGCTCTCCAGCAGGATCATTAATCACCAGCGTTATCTGGGCATTTTTTATTGTCTTATTGTTGTCCTGCATCGGCCATGATAATGATAAAAACTGTTTAAATGAAGCACTCACGAAGTATGTGTCCTGCTGGGCCTGTGCAGATTTTAAAAAGAAAAACAAATAGTAACAGATTCTCCTACCTACTCCGTTAGTCAAACTTTGTGTCACAGCCTGATGTGATAAGCAGCTGCAGGGGTCAGGAAAGGTGAATAGGAATAAACAAACTTCTTTTCTCCTGGCTGCATAGAAAAAGAAATATCCACACAGCAGAACAGGAGGCAAAGGTTACCGTTGTCAAAGAAAGGATGTGTCACCTTTCGCCATGTGGAGATGAAGGGGTGAAAAAATAAACAAAGCCTCGTTAACATGTAAATGGTCTTTTAAAGACCTGTGAAGTACTCGGGTGCGGCTGCGATAATCTCAAAAACTGTCTGTGTGTGTGCGCCCGGGAAGCTGTCTCAGCCCGGGCTGACACACACGACGGGAGGGTGGGGGGGTTGGAGCACTTTGAGCCCAATTGCGCGCCTGCCTTCAAGCACTCACTGCGAGGGCCAAGGCTCCTGTTTGGGTGGGCCAGGCTCATGTTTGGGTGGGCCTGGCCCACCCGGCCCACCCGTCCCACCCGCTAGAACCGGGCCTGCATCACAAGGGTATAAGCATAGTCCACTTCTCTACTACTATTGTGCAGCATCTAGTATTGTTGTGCAGTATGAGGCCTTTGGTGCCCACTAGCCCTCTACAACCACTGCGCACGTCGTCTGAGCTATCCTTTCTCAGTATCCATCAGGTCGGAGAGCAGCGCGAGGACAGTGGGGTGGGCTTTTTATAGCCAACCCAAAATCTAAATCTCTTTCTGCGAAGACAGGGTTCATTTTCGCGGTAATTTCAACGAAAACAGCAGATGTCAGATGATCACAATGAAACTGCTGAACTCCATTTGTGACCTACGATGTCTTGATAAGATATTGGCAAAGTCAGAAATGACACACAGCAGACTCATGTTACTTTTTCATGCATGCCCAAAAGGTTTAGTTGGAATGAATGCTTTAAGCAATATTAATTAAGTCAAACATGAAAACTCCTAAGTCCTGATTTTTTTTTTTTTTTAAACAGGTGTTTTGGGGCCAAAACTTACAGTGGGTGAATCCTCCTAAAATTGCAACCACCTGTTTGGTTCGTTTTAGTCAATCCTGGGGCTTTTCTACAGCATTTGCCTTCTTACGAGCAATGACCGAGGTGACCCACATATGGCTTCAATATGGCTGTACCAGAACAAATTGTGTCCTGTAAATAAACGCCCATCGTTATCAATGTTCAGTTTAATTATCGCATTCATTATTTATTTAGCCTATGACACACCCACTAACATGAAACATTCCCTGCAAAATAGACTAAAACCGGAGCCCAAAACTCAGATTCTCTTTACCTTAGTCAAGTAAGGAACCGTCCCACCTCCAGACAAAGCAGGCCCCTTTTCTCCTGAATACCACTATCTTTGTCTTGGGTATCGACACTCAACTTCTACAGCCTCCATTGTCCTAATTTTGTACAAGTGTCCAGAGTCTGTATGAGCGAAATTATTGTAGCAGCACAACTGACATTTGCAGCCTTTCCTTCTCTTAGCTTCTACCGCAATTAAGTATTCAATAAAAAAAATTTGCAGCAATTGAACAGGTACAAAGTTAGCACCCGTGCATGATAAGTGGGGTTTTCTTATTTGCACGGCTTATGGTTCCATGGAACAAGGGCCCTGTGCTACGCCCCAAAGTCAGTGCTTAATTTGAGCCGGTGGTTTCAGGTGCTTGGCACCGGCACTTAATTGTCAACACAGGCACTTATGACAGCTGCCACGTGGCGGCGCTGTGTGTGCCATTTAGAGTTGAGCAAAACAACAGTTGTTTATTAATTCAACTACATTAAAACAGCGAATCGCTGCTGCCCATGCCATTCTTACAGCTTTCAGGGTCTCAAACAGTCTGAATAGACACACTTGTAGCAGTGTGATGCTTAGAAGTTGTGTAAGTGCTGTTGTTGGCAACACTGGTAAAGACAATGGGCGGTGCAAGCTGCGGTGGCCTCCTGACGAGGGCCCTGGCACTTATTATTTTACTAATTAAGCACTGCCCAGAGTGAATTCATGGCTTAGGTGATGCAGAGAACTGAGCACTTGTTGAGCTTCTATTTTTTTACTCAAATGGTTGCATAGTAGAAATCTTCAGTCATCGCTCTGCGCTGCCTAGATTGCTAATTGTAGATATTAACCTTCTGATGATGCTTAAGAAAATGTATTTTAGGGATGCTGGGAGAGTTCGGGGAAAATTCATCTGCCAATTGCACATAATTTTCGGTCTCAATCACCGACTGAAACTCTTCAGGTGTAGCAGGTCAGGAGTGCTGTGACAGATAGTCAGTGATCCCGAAAAAGTGTACCTTGTAGCTGGAGGATGCTCTTTTCAATCCTAGGTGGCAGCTTAGAAGAAAGTCCTTGTAAGTGGGGTAAATGAGGGGGGCGTGGCTTGGACACCGACGGGAATGGCCGCTCCGCTGTGTGCTCTGTCGCGGAGTGGGAGGCTTTCTCTTAGTATCCCGGCAGGACCTCGCCGTTAAACATGGGATACGAGGTGTCACCTAATGGAGCTACCTGCATCTGTTTTCTGTCATTAACAGCTGCCTTGCGGTAAGCGGGAAACCGCATTTTGCAGTCTTTTGCACCGTCGCGTTTCCCTCAGGGATTGTGACCGCCATCTTGTTTTTGCTGCGAGGATGTTTTCTCTTTAGTTATAAATACCGAGTTTTTTAAGCCATGAAAGCCTCAATTTTTGGAATTCCTACTTGTATTTAACGCTCAAGGATAATGTTTTACAATGGAGTTACTTCCTTTATATTTTCTCAGTGGTCCTGATGTAGCTTGTATTATTTTTGAAGTTTCTTCTGGTGTTTTTTCAATATTGCCTCACTTATTCTTCCTTGTGACTGCAATTTCTCGACATAAAGTGTATGCTATCATTTCTGCTGCTCTGCTGTGCACCTCGTCAGGCTTCCTCAATATTCTAGCTGCGTGTTCCTTTTATGCTACCTTGCGTATGGGGAGAATGAAGCCTGCTCGTCGTTCTGTCAATAGTTCTTCTTCATTTGTGGTTGACATCAACCCTTTTTGTGTGCTTCAAGAGAACATGGTGGATTCATAACAAGGTAGAGTATTAAATCTCCTGCCTTCAAGTATTACACTTCCTAGTTCCAAAATGGCGTCCAAATTATTGGGCACATCACCCCTCTCATCTGGGAAAAGGGTTAAAAAAGACCCCCTTCCACCAACTATATCCCCTCCTTCAATCTCTATGGAAATAATCCTTGAGGAAATTCGGGCTCTTAAACCTTATATGGAAGAGACCAATATTCGCCTTCAAAAACTGGATGATAAATGGTCACACATGGAGAGCAGGGTTGTTCAATTAGAAAACAAAGTGGAATCTTTCCATTCTGTCGCCACTCAAGTCCCCTCTATGCAATCTCAGATCTCACATCTTCAAAAACAGATTAAGAACCTTGAAAACCGCAACAGACGCTACAATATACGTATTTATGGCTTAGTAGAGGGACTTGAAGGCCCTAATCCTCTCTCCTTCTTCAAATAATTTCTCCCAAAACCTCTGGATCTTCCTGAATCTCCGACATTGAACATTCAGAGAGCTCATCGCTTAGGTCATGTTTCACAGTCTTGCGTCTTCATCGAATAAACCAAGAGGAGTTATTTTGTATTTTTTAGAATACACAGACTTGTTGAAGGTCCTGCAAGCAGTCAAGGGTAGAATCTCCTGGCGCGGCTCTACCCTTTTCTTTTCCCAAGACTATGCCAAGGCAACAGCGGACAGACAGAAGAAGTTTTTGGACATGAAGCCAGCACTGAGAAACATTAATGCCAGATTCGGTCTTATCCACCCCTGCCTGTTTAAAGTCACTTATAAGAACAAGACCACGACCTATGAAGCCCCTGTCTTCTTTAACGATTTTTAGACAATTGTAGGCTAGAAGATATGGAAGTTACTAGACCTAATGTTTAACTTATTTCAATAATTCTTGTTAATATGTAATACAGTTCTGGTTATATGTTTTATATGTTTTTTGTATTGTTTTTGTTAATATTTGTATAACTTGTTTCTTCTTCTTTTTCCCAGGTACTGCCTTTGTCATAAGTCATACATGTGACTCCTCTTATGTTTTTGATGCTATTCCTCCTTCCTCCCGTGCCCATTTCTGAGAGCTCCAGTTGTTGTACCGTTTCCCTTATGTGGCTCCACCACCCTCGAATTTTGTGTGTTCTTTCTGGTATGTTATTTTTTATATTTTATGTATGGGTTTTGTCTCTCTCTCTCCTTTTTGCTTCATCACGTTTCTGCCTCCCTCTTCTACTTTCTTTTTTTGGAAGATCTTTATCAAGTTCTTGTTTATTTCTAGTTTTCTTTTTTAAGATTCCTCTGTATATCATCTCTCCTTTTTCTATTTTTCTGTCTTCTATTCTCCTTTTTCTCTCTCTTCTCTCTGATTTCAATTTTTGCCTCAAATGCAATTTACTCTGATAAGTTGTTACACTTTCAGGATTATACTCCAGTATCTTTTGTTGTTATTTTATATAGCTTTCATAGAATGTTAATTAGTACTGCCTGTTATGTATTCTCTAAATGTATTATCGTTTTATAGATGGCTTTAAGATTTATCTCTTGGAATGTAAAAGGTTTAGGCTCCCCTATAAAGCGTCAAAGGGTTTTGTCTCACATAGCCAACTTAAAAGGTGATATTGTTCTATTGCAAGAAATACATATTTCAGACAAAGAAGTGACTAAACTTAAATGACAGTGGGTTGGTAATGTTTTTGCTTCTCCCGGCTGAGGGAAACATAATGGGATAGCTATTTTATGTCATAAGCGCCTTACTATACAAACTCTTTCACAGGATGTTGACTGTGAAGGTAGATGGGTTTCAGTTTCCTTACTTATTGATAAAATTCTGCTCACTATTGTTAATCTGTATGCACCTACTAATCCAGATAGTTCATTTTGGCCAGGAGTGTTGTCTAAACTGATGACTTATACTGATGATTATTTGATTGTAGGTGGAGATTGTGATATGGTTTTTGATCCCATCATAGATAGGCGCTCCAAATCTAGATTTCTACCTTCACAAATACATTCTCAGTTCAAGTCGATAATATCCCAATGATCTCTTATTGATGCTTGGAGATTGTGCAATCCAACACGTCACGAGTACACTTTCTTTTCTCCTGTCCACTTTTCACAATCACGGATAGATTATATGTTTATTTTTAACGCTCTTGCTCAGCACGTCATTAACTCTGATATAGGATCCATTTTGATCTCCGACCACACACCAGTCACCTTGGATTTAGAGTTCCTTCCATCCTCTCAGGGAACTAAGAGGTGGAGATTTAAAAATTCTCTCCTCCTAGATTTGCAATTTACACGTACCTTTGAGCAATTTGCTAACACATTTTTCAAAGAAAATGAATCCCCTGACATATCCCCTCAAATTATTTGGGATGCTTTTAAAGTCGCTTCTAGAGATTTTATTATTAATTTTGTTTCCCAGAAACGGAAATCTACCTCCAATAAATTTAAAGTACTTAATACACGCATCAAGCAATTAGAATATTCTTTTTATAATTCTCACTCAGAACATATCTTAAAGGATTTAGTGTCTGCTAAATTTGAGTTTAATACACTTTCCACAGGATGTGACAATTCTTATTTACTTAAATCTAGTGCGAAATATTATGGGGGTCAAAATAAAGCAGAGAAACTTCTTGTCAATTATCTTAAAATCAAAAAAGAACGTACAAAAATTGATTCTATTTTAACCTCTACTGATCAACATATACACAAAAATGAGAATATACTTCTGGAATTTACAAAATATTATCAGGCCCTACATACCCCGGAATCTCAGTCTAATTCGCAGGATCCTCTTCATTATTTATCATCCAGCCCTTTGCCCTCACGTCATGACATTGATTTTTCCATATTGAAAAGGATATTCTAATCCAGGATATTTCTAATGCTATTCATTTCATTAAATGTGGCAAAGCTCCCGGACCTGATGGTTTTACCATTGAATTCTATTCTTACTTTTCCTCATTTTTGTTACCAAAATTACACCAACTCTTCCTTTATTTTATATCTTTTCATACATTGGGTGGCTCCTTTCAAGAGGCATTGATATGTCTCCTTCCCAAAGATAATAAAGACCACACACTGTGTAAAAATTATTGTCCTATTTCCCTATTTAACCTAGATTATAAAAGTTTTGCAAAAATATTAGCTCTTCGTTTGGATAAATTATTACCCCAATTAATTGGGAGAGAACAATGTGGTTTTATCAAAGGTAAGCACCTAGACTATTTTTTAATGTGCTTAGTAAATCCAAATTGTATAAATCTTCTTTGGCAGCTATTTCTTTGGACGCGAAAAAAGGGTTTGATAGAGTTAGTTGGTCTTTTATTTTTTCCACGCTTTCCTGGTTTGGTTTTGGTGCTAATTTTATTAATTATGTTTCTTTGTTATATTCTTCCCCTAAATCATCTATTTTAGTTAATGGCCTTATGTCTCCTTTTCTCCCTCTTCATAGAGGCGTTCGGCAAGGTTGTCCACTCTTCCGTTTATTATTTACACTTGCTTTGGAACCGTTTTTAATAAATTCGTTCTAATCCCCAGATTACAGGTTTTGCTTATGGGGACACTCAGCTCAAACTCTCTGTCTATGCCGATGATATTTTGCTTTTTATCTCTATTCCGCAACATCTGTACCAGCTTTTTTATAAGAAGTAGATAAGTTTGCGTTTGTCTCGGGCTATAAATAAAATGCAGACAAATGTGAAATCCTCCCTCTAAATAAGTTATGTTTTCATGCTGATATTAGTTCGTCTTCCTTTCATTGGAATCCAGATAAAAATAAATATCTAGGTTTGTGGTTCTCTGACACAGTTAAAGATACTACAGCCTTTAATTTGAAAATGCTACACTCAGTCCTTCTTGCGCATACATCTCGTTGGAACCCTTTGTTTTTATCCAGGTGGGGTCGCCTCCACACTATAAAAATGATGCTAGTACCTATTATATTGACCTATATTTCAAATATACCAGTTAATATTTCACAGTCCCAATATAAAAAGATATATTCTGTTTTATCTAATTTTTTATGGAATAATAAAAAACCTAGGATGTCGCTTCTTAAACTTAAAAAACCAAAGCATCTGGGTGGAGTTAATTTTCCAGATTTCCATAAATATCACTTAGCCTTTTGTCTTAAACAAACATCGCTTTTATTACAAGAAAATGATTCTACACTTTCTCCTTTATGGAAAGATCTTGAAAAATCCTCTTGGCATCCTTTTTCCCTGATGGAGTGTTTGTCTTTCACTTCTAGACCCTCATCCTTATCTCTTCCGATTTTTAAGAACACATGCAAAATTTTATCTCCCATCCTTATTTCTTATAAAAACTCCTAAGGATCAGTTTTTGAACTCATCAATTTGGTATAATACCTCTAATAAAATAAATAATAGAATTATTTTCTGAAAGGATTGGTGCTCTAGAGGTTTTAATGGATTCATCAATTCTTTCAAGATGGTACATGCTTGCTATTTCAAGTAGAACAGTCGCTTTTCTCCTTTCCAGATTCATATGAAGTCAAATTCTGCTTGCTTATCTCGGCAACTCAATCCTTCTTATAACAAATTCCCTCTTGATCAAGTACCCTCTCCCTCACCTCCTCCTATTCATAACTTATTGGATGTATTACCTTCTGCATCTCAACTATGTAAACATCTTATTCTTGTTCCAGAAGATAGAGATAAAACAGAGGTAGAGAATCTTTGGGACATCAATAACTACTTTTTACATCTCAATTTGGAATAAAATTTGGGTTAAAATATGGAAACCGTCTAGAGCGGCTAATGCAACTCAAACTTTATTCTTTATTTATAACCGCCTTTTGATCACCCCTGTTACATACCATAGAATTGATTCTGCTGTACCTTTTAACCCCTTCCATGCTCATGACGAGCTCAGCTCGTCATGCTGCGCAGTGCTCGTGTGCGCATGACGAGCTGAGCTCGTCATGAACCCGTCCGCTCAATGCAATGCCTCGCACAGGGCGAAAATCGGCCGCGCATGGAAGGGGTTAATTGTTGGGCTTGTTCTCAACCCTCAGCAGATCTTAAACACAAGCTTTTTGAATGCCCTCTTATTTATGAATTTTGGTTGAGAGTTTGGCAACAGATAAATACTATTTTTAATGCGCAAGCCCCATTTAATTTTAATAACATTTTTCTAGGTAGTATTTCTGACTATTGGACTTCCCAATCCAAGGATTTTTATATAATAGATTTACTTCTGACTGTTGCTTTTCAACAAATTACGAAATCCTGGAGGGACACTTCTCAGGTATCCTTTCAGGCTTGGTGGTATGGAGTGTGTTACAATCACAGACTTGATAGAGCGTAAGTTTATCCAGTTGCACTTGCTATTAAAAGGGATCTTTTGTGGCTACCCATAACTACCTTTTTAGACACTTCTGTCCGTATTTCACAGTTAGATAATCCTAGAATTGAAGAAGTGCCTAAACCTCCATGAATTGCTTTAGAGTAATAACATTAATTTATTTATTTTATACTGTTTAGATTACAGATGTTTTCAGGTTGCCATAGAATTGATACATTTCTTCCTGATGGTGTTCTACATTGCATATTTGAGATGAGATGCCTAATAAGTTTTTTGTTTCTTTGTATTTTAATTGCATAATTATTTCAATAAACTTCTATTTTCAAACTTAAAAAAGAAGGTTAAATAAGGGTTATGAAAAGGAGACCTGAAATAAATGCCCATACAAATAGAAATGAAAATGGCGACTGCCCTGGTCATTCCAATGGCCTCCTTCTCAACCTGTGAGTAGCTCTGGACCATAGGGTAAGAGATTGGCTTGCATGGGTGACAAGTTCCCATTAGCCACACTACTTTCTCCGCAAGAGTACGGCATGGAGGCATCAATTGACATATCAGAGTCCTTCAAAGAATCAAAATACTGCAAGGTAGTGTCTGCAAAGAGAGCCTTCTTTATGTTTTTTAAGGGTTGCTGGGGTTTTATGGACCACCACCATGTTGAGTTGGACTTCTTACGTTTTCTTAAAGGACCAGTGAGGGATGTGGGTTTTCTGATAATACATCCACAACAAGTCACCATCCCCAGGAAGTGGTGGACCTCTGGGACCGTGGTAGGCAGAGTGGTAGACCTCACATCAGTGACTTTGAGAGGATCAGGGGCTACCCACTCCAAGGAGAAGTGGTATCTGAAGAAGTTTATACTAAACTTCAGGAACTCACACGTTCTTTTGTTCAGGGTCAAATCACTGTTTTTGAGCCGTTGGAGGGTGACTTGAAGTTTCCTGTTATGTTCATTGTTGTCTTTGCATGCACAAGGATCAAATCGCGGACATTTATTATCCTGTGAGTCCAGGCAGAACTTTATGATGCAGTCTTTAAACATCTTTGCAGTTCTTGAAATGCAACGCCAAAGTTAAGCCTTTGGTTGTGGGGAAAAATATATATCTATATGTTTGCACCAGCCAGATAAGGGAATCACTCCCAATTCTCCACCGCACTATCTCAGACCCACTGAGCTAACTATGTCTGTCTATGACCAAACTGCTTGCTCTGTGCTCCTAAAATCCCCCCTCCTTTACAAATCTATTCCAGCCTGACCCAAGGGCCTTTATTGCCCTCTCTGACACGTCCTTGGTTAACAGCTGTCCAAAGGCCTCTAATTCTTGCAAGTTTAGCTTAAACTTATTTTCTGTTCCCTTCTGTCCTTCTACGGCAATAGGTATATTTTGCTCTATGTCTTGTGCTTGCATGACAATTCTATTTGTATATATACCCGTAAATGGCCTTGTCCAGATCTAAGGATTTTAACTGATGACAGCACTATTTTACTATATAAACCCCTGTGAACGTCAGAGCGGGGCAGAAGAAGCTTGTTCCAAGACGTGACACTGGGATGTGCGTCTGCCTTCTGCCTTGGCATGCCAATAAAAGAAGAAAGGTGCAAATACATTTCCTCTGTTTTGAAGCCTGATGGTGTCCCTGTTTGCTTTGCGTCGCTCTGAGGAGGGTTGGAAGATTTATTACCCAACAGATGGTACCAGGAAGTGGAGTATTGAAGGACTGTAATGTCACCAGTTGGTAAGTAAGCTGTAAAGCTAAATAACTTACAAAGTGACCTTTCAGTGTTTCAAATGCTTAGTTAAAACATAGTATTATTTAAAAAAAAAGGGTAGTAACTGGCATATAAACTAAATAGGGGACTGTAGAGAAAGATTCATTGCAATTGTAAAGAAACATTCATTGAAATTTTTCTAAAATTAAAAAGAACCCAGATCAAAGACAGAAATCCCTGGTTCAGCGGATCCCTCAACAAGGAAAGGAGATCCCTTCGACAGACGGAACGAAACTGGAAACAACACCCATCATCAGCACATCTAAAACTTCTCCGCCAGGCCAGAAATGCCTACAATAAGAAAATCCTCAACTCTAAAAAAGAATTCTTCAGAACTGAACTTGAGAACGCCAAAAATCGACCTCGCAAGCTGTTCGACTTGGTCAAACACCAATCCAACAAACTAGAGAAAACCTCCAAAGAAACACCTAAACCCTTAATATGAAGCGAGGAATTTTCTTCCTTCTTCTGCGACAAAATCTCTGCCCTAGGAAATGAACTTAAATCCGCAACTCACCACCAAAATCAAAATCTGCCAGCTCTACCTCTTCTCTCCGCGTTGTCCTCCCAAACCTCAGCCAAAAACCTAGCGCACTGGTCCAACTTTAAAATCTATGACGAACACTCTATCTCGAGAATTCTTGCCTCCTTAAACCCAAACAATCACTTCAATGATCCTCTCCCTTCTAACTGCCTAGCTGCCGCCTCTCAGGCTATCATCCCTTCCTGGACCTCAATAATCAACGCCTCCCTCCTACAGGGCTCAATTCCTGTTTCGCTCAAGGCTGGCCAAGTTATCCCCATCCTAAAAAACCCTCGCTGGACCCTGCTTCCGCTGAGAACTATAGACCCATATCCAACATCCCACTCCTAGCCAAAGTTCTGGAAAAATGTGTGCAACAGCAGCTGAGCCTACACATCAACAACTTTCACCTGCTAGATGACTTCCAATCCGGGTTCAGACCTGGACACAGCACGGAAACCACCCTCCTCCACATTGTGGATGACGCCCTCCAAGCCCTCGACCAAGGCAAAACCTGTCTCCTAATCCTCCTAGACCTTTCTTCTGCCTTTGATACGGTTAACCACGAAATTCTCCTTGAACGCCTCAAACTCAGGATGGGGTTGGATGGCACCGTCCTTGAATGGTTTAGATCCTTCCTCCAAAACCGCTCACAGAGAGTCCTCATCAACGGTAATCTATCCGCCCCCTCTCCGGTCACGGTTGGAGTCCCCCAAGGATCAACCCTCTCCCCTACCCTCTTCAATCTTTACCTTGAACCTCTCACCGAGGTGCTACGAGCCGCCAATATCTCCTACCTTATGTACGCCGACGATACACAGATCTACATAAAAATCTCTTCCCCGGAGGACATCTTCTCCCTGAACGAGTCCCTGAAGCTGACAGTCCATTGGCTCACCGCCAACCAGCTTAAACTCAACCCAAACAAAACTGAATTTCTTCTGATCTCCCCACCCAAACCCAATCCAGACATCCAGGAATGGATCAAGACCATCACAGCACTAAACTGCCCTCCTACCATTGTTGACTCGGCGAAATCCCTTGGAATAACCCTTGACGGCAGCCTAAACATGCGTGGCCATATAAACTCGATGGCCAAAATGGCTAGATTCCACCTGAGTTACCTAAGAAACCTAAAACCTTTCCTCGAAGTTTCCGACCTTAAAACGGCAATCCAGGCACTAGTCATTTCCAGACTAGAATATGGATGCTCTACTCTCACAGGGCTACCCAAGAACTCTCTGGCCCCATTGAAAGCCTGCCTCAACACCGCCGCCAGACTCCTAACTGGCTCAAAGAAATTCGACCACATCTCTCCCCACCTCAAAGTTCTGAACTGGCTTCCCCTAGAGGCCATAATCCAATTTAAACTGGCCTGCATTACTCACAAAGCTCTTTACTCCAATTCCCCTACATTTCTCGCCCAAAAACTCGTGATATCCGGAGGAGCCAGAAACTCCTGATCTGCCAAAGACCTGTTGCTGCAACCAGCACGCTTCCGGAAGAAAAAAAACTACAATCGGGCCTTCTCTGGGGCCGCTCCAAGAATTTGGAACTCTCTCCCACCCGCCATCAGAAGACTTCCGTCCTTGGCACACTTTAAGAAGGAGACCAAAACCTTCTTAATGGGCAAATACCTCGTCTAATGAATACATCACAATCACCTCAGTGACATGTTCCACCCTCCACCTCGGCATTATCCACGGCTTCTACGGATGATACCTATTCCTGAACTCCTTGGGCATCCCCCCAAGAGTTGAGACTGCGTGCCTTCTTGTATAATGTATCTACTTGTTTTAATTTTTATCCCACATGTAGCTGGGACTTTAGACTGCGTGCTTCCCTTGTATAATGTATCCCCTATTGTACCCAATTGATCCCTCCCTTCCTAACGCTTTGTATACCACCCTTAATCCAGTAAAGCGCTCTGATACCCTCACGGGTCTGGTTCGCGCTCTATAAAACTATAAAATAAATAAATAATAAATAAATTCTCTGTATCAATACCTTTGAATTGATATGTGGCAGGGGTTTACGGGACCCCATAACCCACTGCAGGAGAGCCTGGGCTAGAGAATAATTTATGACCCCAAAGGTAGGGGGAACGAAGAAATAAAAACACCCCTCCCAGATGACTGTATTTAATTATGTGTATGTGTTGATCTTTAAGAATATTGTCTCGCTATGTTTCTTTGAAAAGCTTCTTTGAGTGATATGAAAAATAGTGCAGTACTGCATCAGAGAAGACAAATTGTTTTATGTGGTGTCTGAGTGGTCCACAACTGTTGATTTTTTTTTTCAAATCTCTCTATCCAAACCTTAACAAAGTTTTCCTTCCAGAAGACAAATCTGTTTATCTTTCGGGGTTTAAAATTGTGAAGTGAAGGGCACAATGGGCACCGGCAAGTCTAAAGGAACCATGGAGGTGGTAAGGCCTCGCATGATGAAAAAGACAAAATAATTGTTTAAACAACTTTCATTAGAGAAGGATTTTAAAATTACCCACAGATAGCCTTGCAGCTCAGGTTCTAAAAGATACAAATTGTTTAGAATATGTAACACCTTTTTGCGCACTAGTGTGGACTTGGAAAGGGAATGAAGGGCGGTGGCCTAGATTTGGTTCTCTTGAAATAGATGATATTGAACGCTTGACAAAATCTATACACTTACAAGGTGACCCATCATGGGATTCACACTATGTAAAACATTGTTTACAGCAGTGGCTTTCAATTGCAAAAAATAAAGCTCTCCTTTCAAAAAAGAAAGGCCAGGGGAATGACTCCACTGAATACAGAGACTGTTCTGCAATAGCAATGGTGAACAGTGAGTGCAAGAAGCCTACTAAAAAGGAGCTAGAACTAGCAAAAGATTGGCCCACATCTTATAGCCTGTGTTTATTGGAGTTAAGTAACTATGTGCAAACAGAACAGCATTTGTTGTCACTATGGCAAAAGTGTGGGTTTTCAACAATTGAAGCAGACCGGGTTAAAGCAATACCAAATGTCACTACTTCTAGAAGGGCTGCCGCTCTGCTATGTATTTGGATGCACCGCCAAGTAAATATTGACATAAATAAGTTAAAAAAAACTGTTTATCGCCTCCAAGCCTCAAGGCCTTTTTGTCAAACTGGGGGAAGGAGCAGACAGTGAGCAAATAACTAGTAGCGCATTGACTGAGGAGGAGATTTTGTTGTTTACTGAGGAAGAAAGGAAAAGACAGAGAGTAGATGCAAATAGTGAATTTAATTCCTGGGTCTCAGATAGAGCCAGCATTGAGAACAGCCATCCAACATTGGGACAAAGCATCCAGTCTGCAGGGCCTGTTCCTCCTCCACCTCAATTCTCAGCCCCTCCTCCAGCAACTTCAATTTACCCATCACTTTCAGGCCCCTACATACAGTGTGAAAGAAATAACACACCTAAGCAAGCACTGGCTTCACAACCAAGCTTATCACGTGTCCCTTATTTCCACATATTTCCACATATCCCTGGAAGGTGATTTAACTAGGGTATATGACATGCCAACTAGCCCCAGAGAAGGCAGTTTTAGAACACCAGTCCTGAATGGGCACTTATCCTTAGGGGGGGACATGCTACATGCTTTTGAATCCCCAGCCCAAACTTCCACTTTTGGTCTGAGGGAAGATTTAGGGCTAAGTGCAGAAGAGAGAAACAATGAGGAGGAACGCGAGCAGTTGGCACACCTGAGGAAAGAGGCAGATCAGTTCCAAGAAGAAGTGAATACTGATAGGGAGGAAATACAACGCTCCATTAATAAACTCCAGGATAAGCTAGAGAGGAGGGAACGGCTGATACATACACGGTCACGCACACGGACACTAAAGGGAAAGGGTGAGAACTCATATACTGATGACATACTATTGAACACTAAAATAACTGCACCAAAAATAGTGTTGGGGGGGACAGCCATGCTAAAGCCATGGACCCCCTTGGAGGCAACTCAGATTTCTAAGGACGCGCCTGACCCACTCACTGCCAGTGTGAAATATTATGAGTGGCTTCATAAAATATGTATTGCCTATACCCCCCTCCCTCGAGATGTAGAAATGTTATTAAAAATAGGATATGGGAGCAGATGGTCTTTAGTAAAAAGTGCGTTCCAAATTCCACAGAAAAGAGATTGGACCATATTGACTAATAATATGGATGTCACAGAAAATAGATTGATTAATTGGTTAGAGTCTATCAGGGACACAATTAATGGCCTAGCAGTTAAACATGGTGATTTTTCTCAAGTCACTGCCACGTTGCAGAAGCCAGGTGAGCCAGTGGCTGATTACATCTTAAGGTACAATGAAGCATGGGATAACAGTGCAGGGGTTCCGCGCACAACAGATGCCTATAAGGTTTTAGCTACTCAAACACTTATGAATGGATTGCTAGCTTCTGTGGCCCACAGTTGTAAACTACGCCACCCTGATTGGTCCACTAAAGGATATTACGAGTTGTGCATGCTTCTCATAACCATGGAAAGAGATGGTATTTTTAGGGTAAGGAAGGACATCGCTAAAAATGACAAAGGAATGATGTTGCAGCAAGTACAAAGAGAGGAGGAGCCAGAGGGAATGTACTATCAGGGGGCACAGCATAGACAGGATAATGGACACGGATACCAGAGACGAGACAGGAGTAGGGATCAGTGTTATATTTGCCGGAGGTATGGGCACTGGGGACGCAATTGTAAAAATAATAGAGGTAGAAGGGACTGGAATGAGAGAAGTGACCAGTATAACAGAAATGATAGAAACAACAGGAATGAAAGGTTTGACAGAAATGAGATCCAGCCATCAGCACCACCCATGCCCAGAGACCTGAAGCAGACCCAGCACTCCTTGAGGAATCCTTTCCAGGAGCAACATGGATCAGCATAGGACCACGCGGAGAGACAGATGGGACAAATGGCAGAAAGCAGAGCCCAGTACTTTATGATGAAGGTATCAGACACACCTGAGGAGAATCCCATGTTCCAAATTAAGGTAGGAGGTGTAGGAGAGTAGGATCTGCTTCTTATAGTTACCCCCACTTTTTGCTGATGTTTCACTGTTTTTCGACTTAGCCAGACTGAGGCCCTGCTAATCAGGACCCCAGTCTATCTGCTTTCTACTCAAAATTGATTGTATGTACTTTAGGTACACTCCAGATTGGATTCTGGGGTACCCTTGTGAGTCCCTAGTATATGGTATACTATGTACCCAGGGCATAGGTACCCCAGAGGCCTACCAGGGGCTGCAGCATGTATTATGCCACCCCTGGGAAGCCTCTTAAAATGACACAACAGGTCTGCTACAGCAGCCTGTGTAAGGTGGTGTATCCACCCCTTACTGAGATATAGGTTCCCTATATCTCTCCATATCACTGCACATGTAAACCTATCAGTCACCCCTATGGCAGGCCTTAACAATCCTGAAGGCAGGGTGCTGGGTTTCATGTGAGAGGGTGCCCATGCATGAGCAGAGCCCCTCTGCAGCTTTCGGAATCTTCATTCCGGGGTTGTTTGTGATGCAGCCAGACCATATACTCTTAAGTGCATTATAACCAAACGGTAAATGCTAACTTGAGAATGGCTGAAGGAAAACTGTTGTGTTTGGTGTCAAACACCTTGGAATCATACCCCCACACCAGTAACTGGTGTGGGAGTATGATCCCACCCTTCTAGAGGGAGAGACATGACAGCACCAGTATACCCAGTACCAGCTAACAGAGCCCTGGCATCACAAAATGGATGCTGCAGCCACACACACAAGTCTGCCCTCCTGCTGCTGGATGAAACTCCGGCAGGGGAGGCCTGGACAATAGGTTTCCTGTCGCAAGGAGGTGTGACCACCTCCCAGACAGGCTTTAGTGTATTGGGGCTGGGTGGGTGCACTCTCAGAGTGCTTTGAAGTCTGCACTGGGGGCACATTTGGTGTCCCTGTGCATAGTCCAGCTCAAACCGGTTGCAGGGGCACAACGCCCCTGCTCTGGCGCGAAACTGGACAAAGGAAATCGGTGTAGCCACCCCTTTTTCCTGACCCTCCCATAGGTGGGTCCCCAGAGTTTGTCCCACCCCTTCCTTGGGTATAAAGTAGGAAACCCTGACTACAGGACTTTAGATTACACCTGGACTAAACTCTGATACCAGAAACCAAGTACTTCGACAATCTACACTATGCTGGATGACTGAAGAATCTCCCTTGGAGTAAAGAAGTTACTCCCCTGCAAGGCAGGCACCTTTAACGCAACTGACCAGTTGGCATCTCCAAGCTCTGATGGACTCCGAAGAATATTGCCACACAGGAGGTGGGTTTTCCAAGGTCTCTGAGGTCGATCTGTGCCCACAGCAAGTCTGAGGCCCGTATCCCTCATGGAGACCGTGCAACCCGAACCCCTGGACACTGCAACCATTTGCAGAAGCATCAGCTTTCTGGCAACCCCTGAGGCTGAGCTTTAGGTTACTTGTAGCCCTGACCCCACCCGCCATTTTGTGATTCCTCTTGAGGTCCCTTTGCGATCCCTGGTCCGTTAACCTGTGGGTCCCCAAGAAGGCAACTCTAACTTTTATTGGGCTTCCCTGGTTGCTCCAGATGTGCCCTGACTCTCCATCACTTGGGGAGTCCCCAGGACCTTGCTGGTCCGCACAGAAGCATCTTTTCTCTTCCTGCATGGGTTGCTGTTGCCAAGGCTTGTTGTGGTCAATCCGATCACCGACACCCCAGCACTCGACATCCTTCATGGGACAGCTCGAATCCGGCTCCTGGTTGTCATCGACATCTCCGGGACTCCGTGGCTGCAGAGTCAAGCTTTACCTCTTCGCACCTGAAGCACCCGACATCGGTGGGCATTCGATTGCTCCGCTCCTGGTCACTGGCTAGTGACCCACACTCTGTCCCCTCTGCTTTCAGGTTCTTCACATCTTCGATCCAGGCTTGGATCACCCCGGACACTTTTCTCCTTCACGGCAGCAGCACTTTGCAGCAGATCGCCATTGAAAACGACGATGATTCCCGACACCTTTTGACACCTATGCACCCGGCTTCCCTGGGTGAGGTAACTCGAGTACTCCGGTGCTCCCGTGGGTGTTGGCCCTAGAACCCCTTAAGTCTAAAGGGGTTTGCTCAAAGTCCTCTCCTAAGTGTCCTTTATCTTTAAAATTCCAACCGCGACTTTCCGCATTGAATCCTACGGCGCTCGCGGCTGTGTTCCCACACTGCACACGTCCCCCGTGGGTCTCCTGTGTCACTACCTTGGGTGGTTCCTTGTGGTCCCAGTGATTCTACGTGCTCTAGGCACTGTGTCTAGTCAAGTCGTGGTTCTTATACCACTTTCTTAGTATATGGTTTGGTCTCCCCTTGGAGCCCACTGTGTATTGTGCTATTTACTGTCATTTTAATACTGTGATACTGTGTATCTTGAACTCTAATCTCATAAAGGGATTATTAGTTAGTGTTTAGAAATACATACATATATTTTATATATATCTTGTGTGGTTCTCCTTTCATTTAGTTATTCAAGAGGTTATAATCTGGTAAACCAAGCTTCTTTACACTCCTTCAAGACTTAGCCTGAAGGCTGCTCTCCATAGCTACCACTAGGATAGCTTTCAATAAAGGTTGTCTTTAAACCTATCATCAATAAGGGTCATTTGGACTGGTGCATGGTGCCCACTATAACTAGTGGACAGCATATGCCAGGCCAACTTCTCACATTGGTGTGCAGCGGTTGGATTCAAGCTTGCTATTGCTTTACCAGATAATCTCTTTGAAGTGACTAACTGAAAACCACTATAGGTACATAGGTACATATAAATCAAGTTTAGAATACAGTAAGTTCTACTTAACTTAGAGTTGTGTGTCAAGGGCTTAGCACACCCTTTCTACAACTCAAGAGAGTTTCAGTTCCCACTAGAGTAGGTAGGTGCATACACCACACCACACTAGAATGTCTGCAAGGCCTGAAGTAAGTGACTCCTTGCCCACTAGGTATGACAATCTCACATTCCAGGAATTGAGAAATATGTGTACCTCTAGGAGACTGAAAACAGGGAGACATGCAAGCACTCAACGACTCATAGAGGCTTTGCTGTTAGATGACCTCAGAAAGACACCAGGGTCTGATGAGGCAGGCAGGTTGGGTGGGGCAGTAGAAGAGGAAAGGCCAGGTAGTGAAAACTACTATGACCCAGACTCTGATGCTGGCCAGGGGGATCAACATGATTCCCACCTGGAAAATCCAATTCTTCCTGAAGGAGAGGAAGGCCTCAGTGGCCCCCTCTTCACTCCCCCAGGAAGGGTTAATAGTCTACCAAGAAGATCAAGATCTCCTTCTCAGGAATCTAATCGTTCTGGTACTTCTATAGGGTCCTCTGCTTTTCATAAAAGGGCATCCTCTTATGAGAAGAAATGCCATCTGCTTGATTTTGAAAAAGCTAAGCTCAGAATCAAGAGAGAGCAATTGGCCTTAGACAGGGCATCCCTGGAGCTTCAGAAAGCTTCACAAAAGTTGGGGCTAGAGCCCCATGGTGGCAGCAACAGTGTCCCTAGAGGTAGAGATCATACTCATGACCATAGGAACCTGAACAAGATTGTCCCTCCCTACCAGAGTGGGGATGACATCCACAAATGGATAACTGCACTGGAAAGAGCCTATAAGGTACACAGGGTCCCTCAGGAGCAGTGGGCAGCAATCTTGTGGCTCTCCTTTGCAGACAAAGGTAGAGACAAGCTCCTCACTGTAAGAGAAGAGGATGCTGACAATTACAAAGTCCTGAAGAGTGCTCTGATTGAAGGGTTTGGCCTAACCACTGAACAATACAGGTTAAAGTTCAGAGATACCCAAAAGGCACAGACTCAGGACTGGGTTGACTTTGTTGATTGTGCTACTAAGGCTCTGGAAGGCTGGTTACTTGGCAGTAAGGTGTGTGATTTCAAAGGATTGTATAATTTGATCATGAGAGAGCAGATCCTTAACAACTGTCAAAATCAACTGTTGCATCAGTACCTGGTGGACTCTGATCTGACCTCTCCCCAAGAATTGGGTCAGAAGGCAGACAAGTGGGTCAGAACCAGGGTGAGGCAGAAGGTTCAGAACCAAGGTGGTGACTCTAAGAAGCAAGATTCTAAGAACTCTGATAAGGGTGGGGAGAAGGGTAAAGACCAGAAGTCTTCTCAAGGGCCCCAAAAATCTGCATCTGGTGGGGAATCCCAATCTAACAAAGGAAAAGGCCAAAAGAAACCATGGTGTAAAATCTGTAAGCAGAAAACCCATTGGACTAGTGATTGTACAAAGACCAAAGACTCAACTCCAGCCACCATTGCCCCTAAGGCAACTGTTCCCCCTAGTTCAGCTCCAAGTGGTGGTGTTCCAAATAAGGGTATAGTAGGGTTAACCGTGGGATCTGAGATGGACTCTGGCCTAGTCAGAGTTCGAACTCAGGCTGTACTGATCTGTGATGGAGACATAGATATGTCCTCCTATGTGAGTCCCAGTAATCTGGGCAAATACAGACAGCAGCCCTTAATTAATGGAAGAGAGGCTTTGGTATACAGGGACACAGGAGCAAGTGTCACAATGGTGACAAAAGATCTTGTGGCCCCTGAACAGATCATACTTGGTGAAATGTACCAAGTGACCAATGCTAGCAATGTCAGGACAGACCATTCCCTGGCAGTTGTTAATTTCTCCTGGGGAGGGGTAACTGGCCCTAAGAAGGTTGTGGTAAGTGCAGACCTCCCTGTTGAATGCTTGCTTGGAAATGATTTGGAAAGTTCAGCTTGGGCTGAAGTTGAACTCAGGACCCATGCAGATATGTTGGGCATCCCTGCAGATGTGTTTGCTATGACTAGGTCACAGGCAAAAATGTCTAATACTTAACAGGCCCTGGATTCTGGAAGAGTGGACCAGGTGCCTCCCAAGAGGAGGAGCAGTAGGGTTAAGGCAGTGTCTTTCCCCCTGCCTCAGAATGCAGATCAGTCTCTTGAGGGAGATTATCTCAGTCCTGAAGAAGGAACTGTCCCAGAGGAGCTTGAGCCTGATCAGGTTGAGTTCTTGGGGACAGGGGGCCCTTCCAGGGCAGATCTGAGCCAGGAACATCTGAACAGCCCCTCTCTTGAACCCCTCAGACAGCAAGCTGCTGCTGAGGCTGCTGGGAGTGCTAGTGGTACCCATAGGATCTATTGGGATGATGGACTCCTTTATTCAGAGTGTAGAGACCCCAAGCCTGGAGCCACCAGGAGGTTGGTTATACCTCTGAAGTTTAGGAGCTTCCTATTGACCCTAGCACATGATATCCCATTGGCAGGTCACCTAGGCCAATACAAGACTTGGGACAGAATTGTTCCTCACTTTCATTGGCCTCATATGTCTGAAGACACCAAGGAGTTTTGTCGCTCCTGTGTTACCTGTCAAGCCAGTGGTAAGGCAGGTAGCACCACAAAGGCCCCCCTGATACCACTACCTGTGGTGGGGGTACCATTTGAGAGGGTAGGGATTGACATTGTTGGTCCCCTAGACCCCCAAACAGCATCTGGGCACAGATTTATCCTGGTAGTGGTGGACCATGCCACTAGGTACCCAGAAGCAATTCCCCTCAGGACCACCACAGTTCCTGTGGTGGCAAGGGCCCTCCTGGGACTCTTTTCCAGGGTGGGTTTTCCTAAGGAGGTAGTATCAGACAGAGATGCAAACTTCATGTCTAGTTACTTGACTGCTATGTGGAAGGAGTGTGGAGTAAATTATAAATTTACCACCCCTTATCACCCACAATGCAATGGTTTAGTTGAAAGGTTCAACAAAACCTTGAAGGGCATGATTAAAGGTCTCCCAGAAAAGCTTAGGCGCAGATGGGACATACTTTTGCCCTGCCTTCTCTTTGCCTACAGAGAGGTTCCACAGAAGGGGGTTGGTTACAGCCCATTTGAGCTTCTGTTTGGACATCCATTTAGGGGTCCATTGTGTCTAGTGAAGGAGGGATGGGAGTTACCTCTCAAACCCCCTAAACAGGATATTGTGGACTATGTACTTGGTCTCCGCTCCCGGATGGCTGAGTACATGAAGAAGGCAACTAAAAACCTTGAGGCTAGCCAGGAATTACAAAAGGCCTGGCATGACCAAAAGGCTGGGTTGACTGTTTATCAGCCAGGACAGAAAGTATGGGTGTTGGAGCCTGTGGCCCCAGCAGCCCTCCAAGATAAGTGGAGTGGCCCCCATACCATTGTTGAACAGAAGGGAGAGGTTACCTATCTGGTAGACCTTGGAACTCCCAGGAGCCCCCACAGGGTGCTCCATGTCAACAGACTGAAACCATATGTTGACAGGGCAGACATGGCCGTGCTCATGGCTACTGATGAGGGACAGGAGGAAGAGAGTGATCCACTCCCTGACCTGCTCTCTCAGAACCCTGATGATGGATCAGTAGATGGTGTAGCCTTGGCAGGCAGCCTCACTGACCAGCAGCAAACTGATTACAGAAAGGTTCTCAATCAGTTCAGACATATGTTCTCTCTGACTCCAAGTCAGACTACCTGGTGCACTCATGAAGTGGACACTGGGGACAGTCTGCCTGTTAAAAATAAGATTTACAGGCAACCTGACCATGTCAGGGACTGCATCAAGACTGAAGTCCAGAAGATGTTGGATTTGGGTGTAATTGAACCCTCAGATAGCCCTTGGGCTAGTCCAGTAATCTTAGTGCCTAAACCTCACACCCAGGGTGGTAAGAGAGAGAGATGAGGTTTTGTGTAGACTACAGAGGTTGCAATGCAGTCACTAGGACTGATGCCCATCCCATACCAAGGGCAGATGAGCTCATAGACACTTTGGCCTCAGCCAATTTTCTCAGCACATTTGAACTGACAGCTGGCTACTGGCAAATCAGACTAGCTGAGGATGCAAAAGCCAAAACAGCATTTTCTACCCCTAGTGGGCACTACCAATTTGTGGTGATGCCCTTTGGTTTGAAAAATGCACCTGCCACTTTTCAAAGGTTGGTGAACAAAGTCCTTACAGGCCTGGAAGCCTATAGTGCAGCATATCTAGATAATATTGCTGTCTTTAGCTCCACCTGGGAGGATCACCTGGTCCACCTGAGAAATGTTTTGGAGGCCCTGCAGAAAGCAGGCCTAACTATCAAGGCCACCAAGTGCCAGATAGGGCAGAGTCAGGTTGTGTACCTGGGCCACCTTGTGGGTGGAGGCCAGGTTCAACAATTGCAGACCAAAATCCAGACCATCATGGACTGGGTTGCTCCAACCACTCAGGTCAGAGCTTTCTTGGGCCTGACTGGGTACTATAGAAGATTTGTCAAAGGGTATGGATCCATAGTGACCCCTTTGAATGACTTAACTTCTAAAAGAATGCCAAAGAAAGTTCAGTGGACAGTTAGCTGTCAGAAGGCATTTGATGACCTGAAGAGGGCCATGTGCACTGCTCCCATTCCGCAAAGTCCTGATTACTCCAAGCAATTCATTGTGCAAACAGATGCATCTGAGTTGGGGGTAGGGGCTGTGTTATCACAATTGAATGATGAAGGTCAGGATCAGCCAGTAGCTTTTATTAGCAGAAGGTTGACCCCCAGAGAGAAACGTTGGTCAGCCATCGAGAGGGAGGCCTTTGCTGTGGTTTGGGCCTTGAAGAAGCTGAGGCCATACTTGTTTGGCACTCACTTCATTGTTCAGACAGACCACAAGCCCCTCTTATGGCTAAAACAGATGAAGGGGGAAAACCCCAAACTTTTGAGGTGGTCCATTTCCCTACAGGGGATGGACTATACAGTGGAACATAGACCTGGGAGTAACCATGCCAATGCAGATGGACTCTCCAGATATTTCCACTTAGAACATGAAGACTCAACTGGTCAAGGTTAGTTTAATGTCCTGATGTTTGGGGGGGGTTGTGTAGGAGAGTAGGATCTGCTTCTTATAGTTACCCCCACTTTTTGCTGATGTTTCACTGTTTTTCGACTTAGCCAGACTGAGGTCCTGCTAATCAGGACCCCAGTCTATCTGCTTTCTACTCTAAATTGATTGTATGTACTTTAGGTACACTCCAGATTGGATTCTGGGGTACCCTTGTGAGTCCCTAGTATATGGTACACTATGTACCCAGGGCATAGGTACCCCAGAGGCCTACCAGGGGCTGCAGCATGTATTATGCCACCCCTGGGAAGCCTCTTAAAATGACACAACAGGTCTGCTACAGCAGCCTGTGTAAGGTGGTGTATCCACCCCTTACTGAGATATAGGTTCCCTATATCTCTCCATATCACTGCACATGTAAACCTATCAGTCACCCTTATGGCAGGCCTTAACAATCCTGAAGGCAGGGTGCTGGGTTTCATGTGAGAGGGTGCCCATGCATGAGCAGAGCCCCTCTGCAGCTTTCGGAATCTTCACTCCGGGGTTGTTTGTGATGCCGCCAGACCATATACTCTTAAGTGCATTATAACCAAACGGTAAATGCTAACTTGAGAATGGATGCATGGAAAACTGTCGTGTAACTGGTGTGGGAGTATGATCCCACCCTTCTAGAGGGAGAGACATGACAGCACCGGTATACCCAGTACCAGCTAACAGAGCCCTGGCATCACAAAATGGATGCTGCAGCCACAGACACGAGTCTGCCCTCCTGCTGCTGGACGAAACTCCGGCAGGGGAGGTCTGGACAATAGGTTTCCTGTCGCAGGGAGGTGTGACCATGCATGAGCAGAGCCCCTCTGCAGCTTTCGGAATCTTCATTCCGGGGTTGTTTGTGATGCAGCCAGACCATATACTCTTAAGTGCATTATAACCAAACGGTAAATGCTAACTTGAGAATGGCTGCATGGAAAACTGTTGTGTTTGGTGTCAAACACCTTGGAATCATACCCCCACACCAGTAACTGGTGTGGGAGTATGATCCCACCCTTCTAGAGGGAGAGACATGACAGCACCAGTATACCCAGTACCAGCTAACAGAGCCCTGGCATCACAAAATGGATGCTGCAGCCACAGACACAAGTCTGCCCTCCTGCTGCTGGATGAAACTCCGGAAGGGGAGGCCTGGACAATAGGTTTCCTGTCGCAAGGAGGTGTGACCACCTCCCAGACAGGCTTTAGTGTATTGGGGCTGGGTGGGTGCACTCTCAGAGTGCTTTGAAGTCTGCACTGGGGGCACATTTGGTGTCCCTGTGCATAGTCCAGCTCAAACCGGTTGCAGGGGCACAACGCCCCTGCTCTGGCGCGAAACTGGACAAAGGAAATGGGTGTAGCCACCCCTTTTTCCTGACCCTCCCATAGGTGGGTCCCCAGAGTTTGTCCCACCCCTTCCTTGGGTATAAAGTAGGAAACCCTGACTACAGGACTTTAGATTACACCTGGACTAAACTCTGATACCAGAAACCAAGTACTTCGACAATCTACACTATGCTGGATGACTGAAGAATCTCCCTTGGAGTAAAGAAGTTACTCCCCTGCAAGGCAGGCACCTTTAACGCAACTGACCAGTTGGCATCTCCAAGCTCTGATGGACTCCGAAGAATATTGCCACACAGGAGGTGGGTTTTCCAAGGTCTCTGAGGTCGATCTGTGCCCACAGTAAGTCTGAGGCCCATATCCCTCATGGAGACCATGCAACCCGAACCCCTGGACACTGCAACCATTTGCAGAAGCATCAGCTTTCCGGCAACCCCTGAGGCTGAGCTTTAGGTTACTTGTAGCCCTGACCCCAGCCGCCATTTTGTGATTCCTCTTGAGGTCCCTTTGAGATCCCTGGTCCGTTGACCTGTGGGTCCCCAAGAAGGCAACTCTAACTTTTATTGGGCTTCCCTGGTTGCTCCAGATGTGCCCTGACTCTCCATCACTTGGGGAGTCCCCAGGACCTTGCTGGTCCGCACAGAAGCATCTTTTCTCTTCCTGCATGGGTTGCTGTTGCCAAGGCTTGTTGTGGTCAATCTGATCACCGACACCCCAGCACTCGACATCCTTCATGGGACAGCACGAATCCGGCTCCTGGTTGTCATCGACATCTCCGGGACCCCGTGGCTGCAGAGTCAAGCTTTACCTCTTCGCACCTGAAGCACCCGACATCGGTGGGCATTCGATTGCTCCGCTCCTGGTCACTGGCTAGTGACCCAGACTCTGTCCCCTCTGCTTTCAGGTTCTTCACATCTTCGATCCAGGCTTGGATCACCCCGGACACTTTTCTCCTTCACGGCAGCAGCAATTTGCAGCAGATCGCCATTGAAAACGACGATGATTCCCGACACCTTTTGACACCTATGCACCCGGCTTCCCTGGGTGAGGTAACTCGAGTACTCCGGTGCTCCCGTGGGTGTTGGCCCTAGAACCCCTTAAGTCTAAAGGGGTTTGCTCAAAGTCCTCTCCTAAGTGTCCTTTATCTTTAAAATTCCAACCGCGACTTTCCGCATTGAATCCTACGGCGCTCGCGGCTGTGTTCCCACACTGCACACGTCCCCCATGGGTCTCCTGTGTCACTACCTTGGGTGGTTCCTTGTGGTCCCAGTGATTCTACGTGCTGTAGGCACTGTGTCTAGTCAAGTCGTGGTTCTTATACCACTTTCTTAGTATATGGTTTGGTCTCCCCCTGGAGCCCACTGTGTATTGTGCTATTTACTGTCATTTTAATACTGTGATACTGTGTATCTTGAACTCTAATCTCATAAAGGGATTATTAGTTAGTGTTTAGAAATAAATACATATATTTTATATATATCTTGTGTGGTTCTCCTTTCATTTAGTTATTCAAGAGGTTATAATCTGGTAAACCAAGCTTCTTTACACTCCTTCAAGACTTAGCCTGAAGGCTGCTCTCCATAGCTACCACTAGGATAGCTTTCAATAAAGGTTGTCTTTAAACCTATCATCAATAAGGGTCGTTTGGACTGGTGCATGGTGCCCACTATAACTAGTGGACAGCATATGCCAGGCCAACTTCTCACATTGGTGTGCAGCGGTTGGATTCAAGCTTGCTATTGCTTTACCAGATAATCTCTTTGAAGTGACTAACTGAAAACCACTATAGGTACATAGGTACATATAAATCAAGTTTAGAATACAGTAAGTTCTACTTAACTTAGAGTTGTGTGTCAAGGGCTTAGCACACCCTTTCTACAACTCAAGAGAGTTTCAGTTCCCACTAGAGTAGGTAGGTGCATACACCACACCACACTAGAATGTCTGCAAGGCCTGAAGTAAGTGACTCCTTGCCCACTAGGTATGACAATCTCACATTCCGGGAATTGAGAAATATGTGTACCTCTAGGAGACTGAAAACAGGGAGACATGCAAGCACTCAACGACTCATAGAGGCTTTGCTGTTAGATGACCTCAGAAAGACACCAGGGTCTGATGAGGCAGGCAGGTTGGGTGGGGCAGTAGAAGAGGAAAGGCCAGGTAGTGAAAACTACTATGACCCAGACTCTGATGCTGGCCAGGGGGATCAACATGATTCCCACCTGGAAAATCCAATTCTTCCTGAAGGAGAGGAAGGCCTCAGAGGCCCCCTCTTCACTCCCCCAGGAAGGGTTAATAGTCTACCAAGAAGATCAAGATCTCCTTCTCAGGAATCTAATCGTTCTGGTACTTCTATAGGGTCCTCTGCTTCTCATAAAAGGGCATCCTCTTATGAGAAGAAATGCCATCTGCTTGATTTTGAAAAAGCTAAGCTCAGAATCAAGAGAGAGCAATTGGCCTTAGACAGGGCATCCCTGGAGCTTCAGAAAGCTTCACAAAAGTTGGGGCTAGAGCCCCATGGTGGCAGCAACAGTGTCCCTAGAGGTAGAGATCATACTCATGACCATAGGAACCTGAACAAGATTGTCCCTCCCTACCAGAGTGGGGATGACATCCACAAATGGATAACTGCACTGGAAAGAGCCTGTAAGGTACACAGGGTCCCTCAGGAGCAGTGGGCAGCAATCTTGTGGCTCTCCTTTGCAGACAAAGGTAGAGACAAGCTCCTCACTGTAAGAGAAGAGGATGCTGACAATTACAAAGTCCTGAAGAGTGCTCTGATTGAAGGGTTTGGCCTAACCACTGAACAATACAGGTTAAAGTTCAGAGATACCCAAAAGGCACAGACTCAGGACTGGGTTGACTTTGTTGATTGTGCTACTAAGGCTCTGGAAGGCTGGTTACTTTTGTGTGATTTCAAAGGATTGTATAATTTGATCATGAGAGAGCAGATCCTTAACAACTGTCAAAATCAACTGTTGCATCAGTACCTGGTGGACTCTGATCTGACCTCTCCCCAAGAATTGGGTCAGAAGGCAGACAAGTGGGTCAGAACCAGGGTGAGGCAGAAGGTTCAGAACCAAGGTGGTGACTCTAAGAAGCAAGATTCTAAGAAATCTGATAAGGGTGGGGAGAAGGGTAAAGACCAGAAGTCTTCTCAAGGGCCCCAAAAATCTGCATCTGGTGGGGAATCCCAATCTAACAAAGGAAAAGGCCAAAAGAAACCATGGTGTAAAATCTGTAAGCAGAAAACCCATTGGACTAGTGATTGTACAAAGACCAAAGACTCAACTCCAGCCACCATTGCCCCTAAGGCAACTGTTCCCACTAGTTCAGCTCCAAGTGGTGGTGTTCCAAATAAGGGTATAGTAGGGTTAACCCTGGGATCTGAGATGGACTCTGGCCTAGTCAGAGTTCCAACTCAGGCTGTACTGATCTGTGATGGAGACATAGATATGTCCTCCTATGTGAGTCCCAGTAATCTGGGCAAATACAGACAGCAGCCCTTAATTAATGGAAGAGAGGCTTTGGCATACAGGGACACAGGAGCAAGTGTCACAATGGTGACAAAAGATCTTGTGGCCCCTGAACAGATCATACTTGGTGAAATGTACCAAGTGACCAATGCTAGCAATGTCAGGACAGACCATTCCCTGGCAGTTGTTAATTTCTCCTGGCGAGGGGTAACTGGCCCTAAGAAGGTTGTGGTAAGTGCAGACCTCCCTGTTGAATGCTTGCTTGGAAATGATTTGGAAAGTTCAGCTTGGGCTGAAGTTGAACTCAGGACCCATGCAGATATGTTGGGCATCCCTGCAGATGTGTTTGCTATGACCAGGTCACAGGCAAAAATGTCTAAAACTGAACAGGCCCTGGATTCTGGAAGAATGGACCAGGTGCCTCCCAAGAGGAGGAGCAGTAGGGTTAAGGCAGTGTCTTTCCTCCTGCCTCAGAATGCAGATCAGTCTCTTGAGGGAGATAATCTCAGTCCTGAAGAAGGAACTGTCCCAGGGGAGCTTGAGCCTGATCAGGTTGAGTTCTTGGGGACAGGGGGCCCTTCCAGGGCAGATCTGAGCCAGGAACATCTGAACAGCCCCTCTCTTGAACCCCTCAGACAGCAAGCTGCTGCTGAGGCTGCTGGGAGTGCTAGTGGTACCCATAGGATCTATTGGGATGATGGACTCCTTTACTCAGAGTGTAGAGACCCCAAGCCTGGAGCCACCAGGAGGTTGGTTATACCTCTGAAGTTTAGGAGCTTCCTATTGACCCTAGCACATGATATCCCATTGGCAGGTCACCTAGGCCAAAACAAGACTTGGGACAGAATTGTTCCTCACTTTCATTGGCCTCATATGTCTGAAGACACCAAGGAGTTTTGTCGCTCCTGTGTTGCCTGTCAAGCCAGTGGTAAGGCAGGTAGCACCACAAAGGCCCCCCTGATACCACTACCTGTGGTGGGGGTTCCCTTTGAGAGGGTAGGGATTGACATTGTTGGTCC
Source organism: Calotriton arnoldi (assembly GCA_963921515.1). NCBI lineage: Eukaryota > Metazoa > Chordata > Amphibia > Caudata > Salamandridae > Calotriton > Calotriton arnoldi. The sequence continues at coordinate 1,276,109 of CAWUFW010005631.1, forward strand.
CCTAGACCCCCAAACAGCATCTGGGCACAGATTTATCCTGGTAGTGGTGGACCATGCCACTAGGTACCCAGAAGCAATTCCCCTCAGGACCACCACAGTTCCTGTGGTGGCAAGGGCCCTCCTGGGAATCTTTTCCAGGGTGGGTTTTCCTAAGGAGGTAGTATCAGACAGAGATGCAAACTTCATGTCTAGTTACTTGACTGCTATGTGGAAGGAGTGTGGAGTAAATTATAAATTTACCACCCCTTATCACCCACAATGCAATGGTTTAGTTGAAAGGTTCAACAAAACCTTGAAGGGCATGATTAAAGGTCTCCCAGAAAAGCTTAGGCGCAGATGGGACATACTTTTGCCCTGCCTTCTCTTTGCCTACAGAGAGGTTCCACAGAAGGGGGTTGGTTACAGCCCATTTGAGCTTCTGTTTGGACATCCAGTTAGGGGTCCATTGTGTCTAGTGAAGGAGGGATGGGAGTTACCTCTCAAACCCCTAAACAGGATATTGTGGACTATGTACTTGGTCTCCGCTCCCGGATGGCTGAGTACATGAAGAAGGCAACTAAAAACCTTGAGGCTAGCCAGGAATTACAAAAGGCCTGGCATGACCAAAAGGCTGGGTTGACTGTTTATCAGCCAGGACAGAAAGTATGGGTGTTGGAGCCTGTGGCCCCAGCAGCCCTCCAAGATAAGTGGAGTGGCCCCCATACCATTGTTGAACAGAAGGGAGAGGTTACCTATCTGGTAGACTTTGGAACTCCCAGGAGCCCCCACAGGGTGCTCCATGTCAACAGACTGAAACCATATGTTGACAGGGCAGACATGGCCTTGCTCATGGCTACTGATGAGGGACAGGAGGAAGAGAGTGATCCACTCCCTGACCTGCTCTCTCAGAACCCTGATGATGGATCAGTAGATGGTGTAGCCTTGGCAGGCAGCCTCACTGACCAGCAGCAAACTGATTGCAGAAAGGTTCTCAATCAGTTCAGACATATGTTCTCTCTGACTCCAAGTCAGACTACCTGGTGCACTCATGAAGTGGACACTGGGGACAGTCTGCCTGTTAAAAATAAGATTTACAGGCAACCTGACCATGTCAGGGACTGCATCAGGACTGAAGTCCAGAAGATGTTGGATTTGGGTGTAATTGAACCCTCAGATAGCCCTTGGGCTAGTCCAGTAATCTTAGTGCCTAAACCTCACACCCAGGGTGGTAAGAGAGAGAGATGAGGTTTTGTGTAGACTACAGAGGTTGCAATGCAGTCACTAGGACTGATGCCCATCCCATACCAAGGGCAGATGAGCTCACAGACACTTTGGCCTCAGCCAATTTTCTCAGCACATTTGAACTGACAGCTGGCTACTGGCAAATCAGACTAGCTGAGGATGCAAAAGCCAAAACAGCATTTTCTACCCCTAGTGGGCACTACCAATTTGTGGTGATGCCCTTTGGTTTGAAAAATGCACCTGCCACTTTTCAAAGGTTGGTGAACAAAGTCCTTACAGGCCTGGAAGCCTATAGTGCAGCATATCTAGATAATATTGCTGTCTTTAGCTCCACCTGGGAGGATCACCTGGTCCACCTGAGAAATGTTTTGGAGGCCCTGCAGAAAGCAGGCCTAACTATCAAGGCCACCAAGTGCCAGATAGGGCAGAGTCAGGTTGTGTACCTGGGCCACCTTGTGGGTGGAGGCCAGGTTCAACCATTGCAGACCAAAATCCAGACCATCATGGACTGGGTTGCTCCAACCACTCAGGTCAGAGCTTTCTTGGGCCTGACTGGGTACTATAGAAGATTTGTCAAAGGGTATGGATCCATAGTGACCCCTTTGAATGACTTAACTTCTAAAAGAATGCCAAAGAAAGTTCAGTGGACAGTTAGCTGTCAGAAGGCATTTGATGACCTGAAGAGGGCCATGTGCACTGCTCCCATTCCGCAAAGTCCTGATTACTCCAAGCAATTCATTGTCCAAACAGATGCATCTGAGTTGGGGGTAGGGGCTGTGTTATCACAATTGAATGATGAAGGTCAGGATCAGCCAGTAGCTTTTATTAGCAGAAGGTTGACCCCCAGAGAGAAACGTTGGTCAGCCATTGAGAGGGAGGCCTTTGCTGTGGTTTGGGCCTTGAAGAAGCTGAGGCCATACTTGTTTGGCACTCACTTCATTGTTCAGACAGACCACAAGCCCCTCTTATGGCTAAAACAGATGAAGGGTGAAAACCCCAAACTTTTGAGGTGGTCCATTTCCCTACAGGGGATGGACTATACAGTGGAACATAGACCTGGGAGTAACCATGCCAATGCAGATGGACTCTCCAGATATTTCCACTTAGAACATGAAGACTCAACTGGTCAAGGTTAGTTTAATGTCCTGACGTTTGGGGGGGTGTGTAGGAGAGTAGGATCTGCTTCTTATAGTTACCCCCACTTTTTGCTGATGTTTCACAGTTTTTCGACTTAGCCAGACTGAGGCCCTGCTAATCAGGACCCCAGTCTATCTGCTTTCTACTCTAAATTGATTGTATGTACTTTAGGTACACTCCAGATTGGATTCTGGGGTACCCTTGTGAGTCCCTAGTATATGGTATACTATGTACCCAGGGCATAGGTACCCCAGAGGCCTACCAGGGGCTGCAGCATGTATTATGCCACCCCTGGGAAGCCTCTTAAAATGACACAACAGGTCTGCTACAGCAGCCTGTGTAAGGTGGTGTATCCACCCCTTACTGAGATATAGGTTCCCTATATCTCTCCATATCACTGCACATGTAAACCTATCAGTCACCCTTATGGCAGGCCTTAACAATCCTGAAGGCAGGGTGCTGGGTTTCATGTGAGAGGGTGCCCATGCATGAGCAGAGCCCCTCTGCAGCTTTCGGAATCTTCACTCCGGGGTTGTTTGTGATGCCGCCAGACCATATACTCTTAAGTGCATTATAACCAAACGGTAAATGCTAACTTGAGAATGGATGCATGGAAAACTGTCGTGTAACTGGTGTGGGAGTATGATCCCACCCTTCTAGAGGGAGAGACATGACAGCACCAGTATACCCAGTACCAGCTAACAGAGCCCTGGCATCACAAAATGGATGCTGCAGCCACAGACACGAGTATGCCCTCCTGCTGCTGGACGAAACTCCGGCAGGGGAGGTCTGGACAATAGGTTTCCTGTCGCAGGGAGGTGTGACCACCTCCCAGACAGGCTTTAGTGTATTGGGGCTGGGTGGGTGCACTCTCAGAGTGCTTTGAAGTCTGCACTGGGGGCACATTTGGTGTCCCTGTGCATAGTCCAGCTCAAACAAGTTGCAGGGGCACACAGCCCCTGCTCTGGTGCGAAACTGGACAAAGGAAATAGGTGTAGCCACCCATCTTTCCTGACCCTCCCATAGGTGGGTCCCCAGAGTTTGTCCCACCCCTTCCTTGGGTATAAAGTAGGAAACCCTGACTACAGGACTTTAGATTACACCTGGACTAAACTCTGATACCAGAAACCAAGTACTTCGATGATCTACACTACGCTGGATGACTGAAGAATCTCCCTTGGAGTAAAGAAGTTACTCCCCTGCAAGGCAGGCACCTTTAACGCAACTGACCAGTTGGCATCTCCAAGCTCCGACGGACTCCGAAGAATATTGCCACACAGGAGGTAGGTTTTCCAAAGTCTCTGAGGTCGATCTGTGCCCACAGCAAGTCTGAGGCCCGTATCCCTCGTGGAGACCGTGCAACCCGAACCCCTGGACACCGCGACCATTTGCAGAAGCATCAGCTTTCCGGCAACCCCTGAGGATGAGCTTTAGGTTACTTGTAGCCCTGACCCCGAGCAGTAATTGCACTGAAGATTGCAGGCCTACACTCAACGAGTGTTCCGTGGGCTGCCATTTTGTGATTCCTCTTGAGGTCCCTTCGCGATCCCTGGTCCGTTGACCTGTGGGTCCCCAAGAAGGCAACTCTAACTTTTATTGGGCTTCCCTGGTTGCTCCAGACGTGCCCTGACTCTCCATTGCTTGGGGAGTCCCCAGGACCTTGCTGGTCTGCACAGAAGCATCTTTTCTCTTCCTGTGTGGGTTGCTGTTGCCAAGGCTTGTTGTGGTCAATCCGATCACCGACACCCCAGCAGTCGACATCCTTCATGGGACAGCTCGAATCCGGCTCCTGGTTGTCGTTGACGTCTCCGGGACACCATGGCTGCAGAGTCAAGCTTCACCTCTTCGCACCTGAAGCACCCGACATCGGTGGGCATTCGATTGCTCCGCTCCTGGTCACTGGCTAGTGACCCAGACTCTGTCCCCTCTGCTTTCAGGTTCTTCACATCTTCGATCCAGGCTTGGATCACCCCGGACACTTTTCTCCTTCACGGCAGCAGCACTTTGCAGCAGATCGCCATTGAAAACGACGACGATTCCCGACACCTTTTGACACCTATGCACCCGGCTTCCCTGGGTGAGGTAACTCGAGTACTCTGGTGCTCCCATGGGTGTTGGCCCTAGAACCCCTTAAGTCTAAAGGGGTTTGCTCAAAGTCCTCTCCTAAGTGTCCTTTATCTTTAAAATTCCAACCGCGATTTTCCGCATTGAATCCTACGGCGCTCGCGGCTGTGTTCCCACACTGCACACGTCCCCCGTGGGTCTCCTCTGTCACTACCTTGGGTGGTTCCTTGGGGTCCCAGCGATTCTACGTGCTCTAGGCACTGTGTCTAGTCAAGTCGTGGTTCTTATACCACTTTCTTAGTATATGGTTTGGTCTCCCCCTGGAGCCCACTGTGTATTGTGGTATTTACTGTCATTTTAATACTGTGATACTGTGTATCTTGAACTCTAATCTCATAAAGGGATTAGTAGTTAGTGTTTAGAAATAAATACATATATTTTATATATATCTTCTGTGGTTCTCCTTTCATTTAGTTATTAAAGAGGTTATAATCTGGTAAACCAAGCTGCTTTACACTCCTTCAAGACTTAGCCTGAAGGCTGCTCTCCATAGCTACCACTAGGATAGCTTTCAATAAAGGTTGTCTTTAAACCTATCATCAATAAGGGTTGTTTGGACTGGTGCAAGGTGCCCACTATAACTAGTGGACAGCATATGCCAGGCCAATGTCTCACAGGAGGTAAAGAGATCGATTTCCTAATAGATAGTGGTGCAACCCTATCCGCAGTAAGAAACAAGTTGGGTCCTATAGTGGTGAAACAGTCACTACTATAGCAGTAAATGGAATGATGATGCATGAAGAATTGTCAGAACCCCTACCAGTTTCTGTTGATGACTTCACACTGACCCATCAGTTTCTATTGTCACCAGATGCACCCATCAATTTGCTGGGGAGAGACCTCCTCTGTAAATTGCATGCAACATTATATTTTTCACAAAATGGGATTTACTTACAAGTACCTGAGGACAGGTTAGAATTGGCTAATAGAGCACTTACTGCATGCAAACTAAGTGAGGACTCTGTGTTATGTGCACCGCATGTCTTGTCTCTCTCTACAACACGTTACCAATGGACTCCATTACAGGGAGAGTTTTATGAAAACATGTTTCAAGAACTGTTTAAATACAGCCCTGACATTGAGAATGAATTGGTCACTCATTTAGTGCAGTTCACACTAGTACCTGGGCCCGTACACTGTACTGCAGCATTTTTCACAGGGCCAGTGCCTGAATGGTACGCCTACAGGGCAGACAAACGTTTGTACTGGACAATGGAATTGCTCGAGCACACATTATATGTAGGAAAAGAAGGGTGTGCAGTGAGCATTGAACTAGGACCACAGGAAATGAGGTTATTTCAAGTGCCAGATTCTGAACCACATGTATCCATAGCTGTAGCACCAGGTTACTACCCTAAGGATTTGGGCCTCATGGTCAAACGCCTTCAGGACTTACCTAGAACTAAGGATTTTACATTTCCTTTAGGAATTGTGTCTGTGTTGGGAGAAGGAGAAGGGTGGTGTTGGATGTTGTGTATGAACAGAAATGACAGGACTGCAGTTTTTGACAAGGTTGAAGGGAATATGGCTTTACAGCTGACTAAAAACAAGGTTCTAGAGCAAGTAAACTCAGAGGTTTGGGCAAAACACAAAAATGAGGCAGGATTTTTGAAAACATGCCCTCCCCATGGAGTCACACTTAAAGAAAATGCTGAATTACCTTATGTCCGTCAGTACAGGCTGTCACCTCAGGCAGAGGAGGGAATAAAACCTGTTATTGATTCTCTCTTGCAACAGGGTATCATTAAAATGACCTCTAGCCCCTGTAATCGTCCCATCATTCCCTTGCCCAAAGGCAATACAGGGCAGTATAGGTTCATACAAGACTTACGACAGATAAACAACATTGTGGTTCCCTTAGCACCTGTTGTGCCTGACACCAATACTATATTATCTTCCATACCTGTAGAGGCAGAGTACTTTTCAGTCATAGATCTCTCCTCTGCGTTTTTCAGTATTAGAGTCCATCCAGAGAGTGAGTACCTTTTTGCCTTCACAGTGAAAGCTACTCAATATACTTTCAGAAGACTAGCTCAAGGCTACACTGAGAGTCCCACGGTCTATGCGCAGGCAGTGAAGAGAGACCTGGACAGCCTACACCTGGAAGGTGGTAGCATCATCTTGCAGTACGCTGATGATCTCCTTGTGGCATCTCCATCACTTGAGTCTTGTGAAAAAGACACTGTAGCGCTGCTGAATCACCTCCAGGAGAGAGGACACAAAGCGTCATTGTCAAAATTCCAGTGCTGCCAAAAAGAGGTGACTTACCTGGGTTATGTGGTATCCAAAGGTACACGCCGCATATCACCTGACAGGATAAAAATGATTCAGGGCATGCAGCCTCCGTCCACCAAGAAAGGAATGCTGTCATTCCTGGGGATGATGAACTACTGCCGCCAGTGGATCCCTGAGTACAGATCATATGATGCCATCCTGCGACAATGTACACTACAAGATGCTCCCAACAACATTGTATGGACTAATGAACTTGCAGACTGTTTTAAGAAACTGAAAGAGACTTTGTGTACTGCGCCAGCCCTGGGGCTGCCTGATTACAAATTGCCCTTCCATCTCTATGTGTCAGAGCAAAATGGCATTGCGAATGATGTGCTAACACAGCAGCATGGTTCAGGAAAAAGTCCTGTGGCATACTACTTCGTGACTTTGCCTGCAGCAGTAACTGGGCATCCAGCTTGTTTGAGAGAAGTGGCATCAGAAGCTGTGATGGTAGAAAGGACGGCTCCCATTGTGTTGGACTACCCTTGTATTGTTTATGTGCCACATTTGGTACAGTTGTTGTTGTCATCTGCAGCAACACAACATTTTTCGGCGGCCAGGCAAACAGGTTATGAGGTCACTCAGTTGTCTAACACTAATATCACCATTAAAAGATGCCCAACTGTTAATTGGGCAACATTATTACCTCCAACAGGTGATTCAGATGGTTGTATGTTGGAACAACGAGTTCCACAACCACGACTTCCCTAACAACGAGGTCACAACCACGACCTCGTCTAAACCACGACTTTTTTTACCACGCATTCCTTTACCACGTTTTTTCGTGGTAAAAGAATGCGTGTTAAAAAAAATGCTTTCCATCTAGTACCCCGATCCCCCCACCCCTTAAAAACTAATTACACCCACCCTAAAATGACCACAGATATTAAAATACATACATCATGATAAATCGTGTGCCCTGTTGGGCATTGTACCCTGTGTACAGTGGCAGCGTAACGGAGAGATAAAAATAAAACCAGTCAGATCTGAGGTCACACCTCTCGCCTCCAGCTTACTTGACACAGAACCTCCATATCTGGCCCCCACACGGTGCTACCTTTTCTATTTTTAAATAACAGGGCAGCGTCAAGTGCATTTCACAACCGTTCACGCGAACCCCCCACTATCTCAGTCTAAACCTTATAACTTTCAACCTCTCACAACGCCCTCACCACCAGAATCTGAAGTCATGCGCTGTCCATGCACTGTCCATCTAGCTTGCTAGAATCAGGAAAAAAAGAAGCACAAATGAAGAAATATAAACGGGTTCACATAATTAAACCAAAAAGTTGGAGTGGTGCACTACTTTGGAGCCAAAGTTTGTCTTTTCAATAAATCAGTTACTCTTGTAAAATTGTCTCAAAACATCCTTTATTTTTCATAAGTATCCAACAGTGATAAACACCAGCCAACGCGTTTCGTTCATATACGATGAACTTCTTCAGGGCTGTAAATTTCAATATAAAACATACATAAATACACACAAACAAACAATATTAAATACTTGGCACAGAACTTTTATGACAACATAAAAAGAAAAAGAAAACAAAAAGTGACGTGAGGAATATAAGTCATAATGATAAAAAGATAGGGGGACGGGAGAGAGCAGCTGGCACCTAACAACGGCAGGTGCCGGAGTTGTATGTGCACACTCATTTGAAATAACATTAAGATAACTACGAAGGGAATACAGCAGGGAGTGCGGTGACCGTGTCCGCCGTTGACCCAAATTGCTCTGTTTGAACTTACTGGACCAACCAGCACACCTGCGCCTCCCGTAAAGAAATGTCTAAACTAATCGATAGACGAGAAGAGATGGCACAGGACCTCTTCGGAAAGGGGTTTAGTGCGGCGGCTGCTGCACCACCCGCAGAACAACGTAATACTGGACTACGATCGTGCTTTATGAGATTGGAAAAGGTCAAGAAACAAGAATTGGCCCGCTGGTGGGACGGCATGACCCTCCAGCAATATATGGACAACGACAAAATTCCTCGGGGCCTCAGAATCCTCATTTTTCCAACATTTGAGGACTTGAGTGGGGGCCTCTTGGAGGAATGGGAACACAATCTCAAGGGAGCATCATTTACAATGATGAAAATTTTGGTTAAACATGCTAGCGAAAAAGGCCAGAAACTACAGGCGGAAATAGAGGAAATAGAAAAACAGATAGAATCTATGGATTGTAAGGACTTGGTGGAGAAAAATTATGCCATTCTTAATAAAGTTATTGAGGAGTACCAACAATACCTTAGAGATAAAAAGATGGGTAAGATTAGAAGGGACGACCGGGACTACAGGGATGGCAGAATTTATACATTTGCCAGAAAGTACGACAATCCTATAAATAGTGATGACAGGAAAAGAGGTAGGGAAGAAAGCCTGGAAACCAAATCAGTAAGTAGCAGTTCATTGGCCTCAAGTGAAAGTTCCACATCTTGTACAGTACAGCCCCCAATCCCTTTAGGAGAGGGTACCTCCAACTTCCAAAGGGAACTGGAGAGATTGCGCATAGGCGAGAAACAAACAAAAAAGAACATAAGAAAACAAGGAGAGGGGGGAGGCCAGGGCGGAAGAATAGACAGTCACGCAATGTCACTCCGCCCCAAATAGAACAAATAATAATTACAATACCAGAGCGTACGGAGGTTCCCACCACGGGGGGAGTTGCTGGTCCAGATGTTACTTCAGTGCAGAACTCAGATTTACAGATTATTAATTTATCGAACAGGTTACTTGATGAACATGAATGTAATGTTTTGAAAATGGGACTAGGATTTTGTCCCACTCAATATGGGGACCTAGTCGATGTTCACATTGATTTGTATAAATTTCTCAGAACACTGAAATTAAAAGAATTTTTTGCACAGCAACCTGTTAGACCTGTCATGAATGGTTTACCCATCTCACCCACACACCGCACTATTGGGGACATACGGGAGTACAAACACTGTTGGCCATTGAGAATGATGAAACACCTGATATACAAACCATATTAGATGATTTGGACATCAAGGAAAATTACAACCGGGACACAGGTCTCAAATGTAAATCGAAATTTGTCCCTCCGGGTGGATACCATGCCAATATTGAAATGTTTGGCGACTTAATTACACAGGAGCTCAGGAAACTCGAATGCCCCAATAAGTACACGCCCCACGCCACACCCAATCTGTCCCGTAAAGAAAGAGAGGCGTTACAAAGGTTACAAAATGACCCTAATATCGTAATCAGGGAGGCAGACAAGGGTGGGAATGTGGTGGTCATGAACCTACAGGACTACTTGGGGGAAATTTCTCGACAACTGAATGACCCACAGTGTTATGAATCCATCCAATATAACCCCATTAACACATTACAAACCACCATTAACAGAAGACTTACAGAATGGAGGGAGGAGTGTTTACTTACTGAGAATGAGTATAGATATCTACATGTTGAGAATGCACGTTTTCCGTGCATCTACATTCTGCCTAAGGTGCACAAGGGGGGCCATTTTCCACCAGGCAGACCGATTATTTTGGGTGTAGGGTCCCCTACAGAACGATTGTCCGAGTTTGTGGACTTAACACTACAAAAACATGTCATCAGCCTACCAGCTTACCTAAAGGACAGTAAGGACATTCTGGTTAAATTGGAAGGGTTCCCTTGGTCAGAGGAGCTCAGATTTGTCACTTTAGACGTGGTGGGACTTTATACATGCATTCACAAAAAATTTGGCATGCTTGCCACCCGTCATTACTTGGATACGGAGGGGGCAGACCACTACGCATATAATAACATGATTATGGACATGATAGAGCTGATTCTCACGAACAACTATTTTAAACATGATGAAAGGTGGTACCACCAATTACAGGGGACCGCCATGGGTTCGAGATTCGCTCCTTCGTACGCGGGGCTCTTCATGGGCTGGTATGAGAAGGAGCATGCCTGGGCCAGACATGCCTCCCCTTGGACAAAACACATTGTGTACTGGGGGAGGTACATAGACGATATAATCTGTCTATGGTCTGGCATGGAGATACTCCTCCATGAATACTTCGAACACCTCAATGACAACCCATTTAATGTCCAATTAACAATGCAACACCACCAAGAACATATGGAGTTTTTGGACATTTACTTCTTTGTGAGAGACGGGGTGGTTCACAGTTCACTACATCGGAAACCCACCTCCTGCAACAGCGTTCTACATGCGGGAAGTGCCCATGCCAAATCGGTCATTTCCAATATCCCATATGGGGAAATGGTCCGGGCAAGATGCACATGCAGCGAAGAGGAGGAATTCAGAGTAAATGTATCAGTCATCAAGGAACGTTTTAAATTGAGGGGTTATGACCGAAGGGTATTGGACAGAGCGGAGCAAAGAGTACTTGCCCTGCCTAGAGCAGACACACTTACCAACAAACACTCACAAGGGGCAGGGATAAGGTACAACAAAGAGCAGGACAGAAACAGGATAGCCTTCTTCACTGATTATACAGCACATAACGATCGGATCTTTAAGGCCTTTAGAAAACATTGGCACTTATTGGTTGAGATCCCCACATTACGTCCTCACATCAATGACAACCCTTCATTGATTTTTAGAAGAGGACGCACCTTGAGGAGTTCCCTATGCCCGAGTTACATCACGGCCCACAAAGCAACCACTAACACGTGGCTGCCATGTCCACCAGAAGGTTTCTTTACCTGCACCAATTGTAATGTTTGCTGTCTGGGACAAAATAAGCGCAAGGAACTGTGCTACAATTCCAACCATACATATAAAATCAAACACCACATAAACTGCAACACACAGTTTGTGATTTATTTACTGGAATGCCCGTGTGGCATCATTTATGTTGGTAGCACAGTCCGCAACCTTAAAACCAGAATTCAAGAACACCGGAGGGCCCTTATCAATGGTGATGACAGATACCCCATGACTGAACACTACCGCACAACACATACTGGTCCAATCAAATTCAGCTTCTTTGGCATTGACCATATCCCACCCAACAATCGCGGAGGGAACAGGGAACTGACACTGAGAAGGACAGAGGCCAAGTGGATTTGTAGACTCGATGCGGTCATGAGGGGACACAATACTGACCATGAGTTTCACTATTTTCTTAGATAATGTCTCCTTCCACCAACCATGGTTGCAGGCCAAGCTTAAGATCAGAGTGTCTCTGGCTCGACGCCCTGCGTCTTTATTTGGATTTCCTATGTCTGGGCTCATGTATTATGCATCTACCCCTTCAGCTTGCCCTATTCCGGGTTTCGGCTGACCACTGGTTTGGGGTCCGGTAGTAGGCTACAGATTCTCAGGCGCGGTGCTTTTTTCCGGGCCTTCTATGTTAAAGGCCATTTATATCTTTACGTGTGTAAATTAGGTCTTTTTTACCTGATTTCACACTGTGGGCCATCACTAAGGCTGTATGGACTCTAGTATGTGGGATTACTACAATCAACTCTGAGCCAGCACATTTGTGCTGAGACTTCCTTCCCCCAGCTCTTATCGCCTTATATCCTTTTTACTTTCTGTCTTTTTCAACTGGAAAGCTCATGCTTTTGATATCCAGTTCTGACGCTGCCCTTTCCAGCACTCTACTGCCCGGAGTTTTATTTGTGCTGACTCTGCCGTACATATAGACATGCGATCTGGGATGCGGATTCATCTACTGTGTTTAGCCACTAGAGGCCCTGATCACGTTCGCGTCTTCTACACAGGTATATCTTTCACGTTCTCCCGCGCTTTTTTGCGTATATTCCACAGTTTCCCACTAGGCTCATTTCACTTTGTGAACGGAGCCAACGGAAGTTCCGAGCTGTTCAGGTATGAATTTCTCCCCTATACTATTTTTGTTACGAGATTGCTCGGTTGCATGCAGTTTAGGCATCCGCTCTCTAGTTAGACCTTTGGCTCACCAATTTGGATGTTAGCCTTTCTGTTTGTTTTAATATTATTCCTTACTTCTTAGTACTTACTGCCCTTTCTGTATTCCTGGGCTTTTTGTTTGCCTTTAAAATGTGCACAATCTGCTCGCTTGTCAGACCCCTGTTTTATTACGTTGGCCCTCCGTGTATGTCATTGTTTACATTCGGACATTCTGGATGTGAACGATTTTATTTTTCCATACTCGCTACACGGCTAGGTAGATGCTCTCTTCAAAGGCCTTACTTTATGTTAGGAGGCAGTTTCCACTGTGCATAGTAAAGCGGCCCCCCGCTCTTCGCATTTGGTTGTTTGTTTTGTGATTCCGTCACCCTATTAGGCCCTACAGCACTTACCGATTGCGACGCACCATACATTTTAAATCATGACATTTGCAATCTGCCTGCATTTGTAATCTGCCTGCATGAGTTCGACATCTCGCTGCAGTTTGTTCCATTCTCAGATATCTTTTTTTGCACTGGGATGCGCACCTGGCAGTTTTTCTTCTTTGTTTTTTCAATCTCCATGTTTTGTACGAATGCTTTTGTACCATGCAAGGTTGACCATGGCTTATATGTATTTTATTCTTTCTTAGACTCTTCGTAATCAGGCCCTTATCAAGGAGGCCCACGTAGTCACATTAGTTTGTGCACGTTTTTATATTATTCTGCCCGACTTCACAATATGGATAGAGCTCGCGCTTAGCTCTTCCTGTACATCAGGGGAACTCAGGACCTTCCTCCCCACGATAATCGTACTTGATTTTCACGGTATGTATATGCTCTAGGCACCACTGCTTTTCTCTTTTTAATGCTTTAATTTTTTTTTCTCCGTAAGTCACCTCCGAGTGCCTATATATTTGAATATTTCTCTTTTACTCTGGCTGAGGGACTCACTTGGTCGGTGTTTGTGTGCCCTTTGGGATTGTGCTAGAATCCGGCCTGGTTTTTTTTTGTTTTTTTTTTTGTACAGGCCTAAGGTCCCACATATTTTATACTTGTAATAAATAGGATCCCTATATATGCCACACACCGATAATGGAATGGCTTGTTTAATATTGGACTATGACCTGACTCGGTGTCATATAGTGTACCATCCTACAGTTACACAATGTGGTTTTAGCCTGGGCAATGAGCTTGTCGTACACGTAATGGCAGATTGCTTTTAAGTACATATAGAATCACATGTTTTCCATGTTTCTACATGTTTTTATATGGAATATCTGACCCTGTTTTTGTAAACATCTATGTGCGACACACACACTCTGTTCCCACATAGCTTATATGACTTCATGTTTTTTGGTCATGAATTTGTTTTGTCATTTTTATTTCCCCCCCAACTATCCCTTGCTTCCTTCGCCTCTAATCATTCCCTCTTGTCCCCCTAGTTCTCTATTTTCATGAATTACTTTTTTCACATGTTATTCTGTGTTTCCCTTTTCTTTTTGTATTGTCAAAAAAAAAAAAATTCTGTGTCAAGTACCCCCCTTTTGTTCTCTCCCGTCCCCCTATCTTTTTATCATTATGACTTATATTCCTCACATGTCACTTTTTGTTTTCTTTTTCTTTTTATGTTGTCATAAAAGTTCTGTGCCAAGTATTTAATATTGTTTGTTTGTGTGTATTTATGTATGTTTTATATTGAAATTTACAGCCCTGAAGAAGTTTATCGTATATGAACGAAACGCGTTGGCTGGTGTTTATCACTGTTGGATACTTATGAAAAATAAAGGATGTTTTGAGACAATTTTACAAGAGTAACTGATTTATTGAAAAGACAAACTTTGGCTCCAAAGTAGTGCACCACTCCAACTTTTTGGTTTTGTTCTCTTTCTGCCTCAGCAGCTGGCACCTAACAACGGCAGGTGCCGGAGTTGTATGTGCACACTCATTTGAAATAACATTAAGATAACTACGAAGGGAATACAGCAGGGAGTGCGGTGACCGTGTCCGCCGTTGACCCAAATTGCTCTGTTTGGGTTCACATAATTAGTGCACAGATCCACTTGCACAAAAAAAAAAACAGCTAGTCAAAGCAGGGGGTGAATGCTTTATGTGTGTGACACATTACCATTCTGGCGATTTATAGAATAATGAACCCTTATTGGAGTATATCTTAAGGTTTTCAAAAGTCACCTCAGTGTTCTGTGCCTAGATCAAGCGTCACTCAGTGTCTGGCGCTGACAAACAGCAACCAGAGATGCGTAAACAATCATGTAATAGAGGTTCAGGGATACCCTTGTGTTTTTGCAGTTTGCAGTTTTTCAGTTATATAAGCGCGAACTCGACCCGAAGGTTTTGGAGCGCTTTTACACGAACACCATTTACATTACACGAGGACACATTCATTTTTAGTAGGCACAAGGAGACTAAGGGGCCGATTCCGATCTCGGTCGGAGGCGCACCCAATACTATTCGGTCGGGAAAAAAGCCATGCGAAAGCCAGTTTCCCGACCGATCCGTTACAACACACCGAACGAGCAAGTACGATGCGCACAACAGCAAAAATTCCGGCCGAGCCGTACTCACCCAAACCAGGTCCTGTTCTCCGACCGAGGCGAATCCGGAAACGCCCGAGATCGAGTCGCACGGAAGGGAAAATGCAGCCCCGTCCGGCCGGACAAGTACGATGCGCTTTCCGTACGCGCCCGAACCCGTCGCTACGCACGGCACGTCAAAGCATCCGGGAGGGCGCACATAAGCTCCGAATCGCGCCACAACACGATCCACGGCTACGAGGCAGACACAGCACAGACGAGGACGGCGCGAGCGGCGAGGACGAAGCGAAGCGGCGAGGGCGAAGCCAAGCGGCGAGGACGGCGCGAAGCAGCGAGAAGGACGAACGACACGAACCAACCATGAATCCCTTCGTCCCGATCATACCAATATTCTACATCTACTACCGGAACAGGCACGGACGCGTACGGCGCAGAAGGTAAGTCAGACACCAACCACAAAACACATACAACACGTACACGACACATCACACACATACACTGGGAATCTGAATATACTTGCAACAGCAGCACCATAGGGGCGGGATGCCCATCACCAATGCCACATATGCACACAGGGGCCTGAATGCGCGCCACCACCCCAACCCAGGGGGGCTGGATGCCAACCACCACAACCACCCTTAGCCAGGGGGTGCCAGGATGCCCACCACCACTACCACCCTTAGCCAGGGGGCAGGATGCCCACCACTACTACCACCCTCACCCAGGGGGGCAGGATGCCCACCACTACTACCACCCTTAGCCAGGGGGCTGGATGCCTACCACTACTACCACCCTTAGCCAGGGGGCAGGATGCCTACCACTACTACCACCCTCACCCAGGGGGCAGGATGCCCACCACTACTACCACCCTCACCCAGGGGGCAGGATGCCCACCACTACTACCACCCTTAGCCAGGGGGCAGGATGCCCACCACTACTACCACCCTCACCCAGGGGGCAGGATGCCCACCACTACTACCACCCTCACCCAGGGGGCAGGATGCCCACCACTACTACCACCCTTAGCCAGGGGGCAGGATGCCCACCACTACTACCACCCTCACCCAGGGGGGCAGGATGCCCACCACTACTACCACCCTTAGCCAGGGGGCAGGATGCCTACCACTACTACCACCCTTAGCCAGGGGGCAGGATGCCTACCACTACTACCACCCTCACCCAGGGGGCAGGATGCCCACCACTACTACCACCCTCACCCAGGGGGCAGGATGCCCACCACTACTACCACCCTTAGCCAGGGGGCAGGATGCCCACCACTACTACCACCCTCACCCAGGGGGGCAGGATGCCCACCACTACTACCACCCTTAGCCAGGGGGCAGGATGCCCTACCACTACTACCACCCTTAGCCAGGGGGCAGGATGCCTACCACTACTACCACCCTCAGCCAGGGGGCAGGATGCCCACCACTACTACCACCCTCACCCAGGGGGCTGGATGCCTACCACTACTACCACCCCCACTCATAGGATGGACAATGCATGACACAACAAGCACACCACAACCTAGGGAATGCAAGATTAAGACATCCCCCACCACCATGACAAGCGTGTGAGCAGGCTGTGTCAAATGCCTACAACACCGAACATGACATTGAACATACAATGTGACCCCCTAGCACATGTGCCACACATATATGTGTGTGGCACCCACAATGCTAAGCAGCCCATGACCATTGTGGCAATGGGGCCTAAACCCCCATCATCACAGTGACCAAAAGGCAAGTGTGGGGTCCATAGCTGAAGCACATTTTGACCATTGTGGCAATGGGGTCTAAACCCCCATCATCACAGTGACCAAAAGGCAAGTGTGGGGTCCATAGCTGAAGCACATTTTGACCATTGTGGCAATGGGGTCTAAACCCCCATCATCACAGTGACCAAAAGGCAAGTGTGGGGTCCATAGCTGAAGCACATTTTGACCATTGTGGCAATGGGGTCTAAACCCCCATCATCACAGTGACCAAAAGGTAAGTGTGGGGTCCATAGCTGAAGCACATTTTGACCATTGTGGCAATGGGGTCTAAACCCCCATCATCACAGTGACCAAAAGGTAAGTGTGGGGTCCATAGCTGAAGCACATTTTGACCATTGTGGCAATGGGGTCTACACCCTCATCATCACAGTGACCAAAGGTAATTGTTAACAAAGAAAGAGCTGCAACTGCCAAACTGCATGGATCATTCCTGGTCACAGAACCAAAAACTCATCTGTGGCAAAGTAGTGTATGTGTCCCATTGCAACATAAATTGGGGGAGCCAAATACTGCAGTGCAAATGAAACATTCCTTTGGCCATGTGCAGACAAACAACACCCATGGGGGCTGAGACCGTCAACAGTCATCAATGACACAATGACAGAAGTGACCATCAGAATGCAGAACCACATATTTGCACCAATGGGCACACAAATGCAGATACCCTGTGGAGACAGCAGATGTGAGGTGAACAGATACCATACCATGGCAGCAATGGGACACACAAACCATGATCACTGTGCTGACCGATGACCTAGGAGTCCCAGGGACAGCAGGAAACACACCAAACAACATACAGCCAATGGCACACCCAAGATATGCCAATGCAGTGGTGCAGATGCACAAACACAAACAGGCAGACCAACACTGTCATCATACACAGCAGGTGAGGGTGGGGGTGCCAGTGTCCCCAGGCAACAACACAACACATGAGGAGAGCTGAATACCAATCATACAGATGTGCATACACTGCCACACTAAGCTAACTCATGGATCCAAATCCCCTATGTGGGCAAGCAGGCATTGACAGGTGAGAGGGAGCACAAAACACACATGTCACACAGGCACGTAGGAACAACAACTGACACAGCAAGTCACAGACACACCACAGCACCACCCCCAGGGCCCCCACAATGTGGTGACCCTGGGCTGAAGAAAAATACCACTGTGATGACAAAGCTAAATGTCGTTCACACTGTGAACCACAGTCAGGTGTCCTGAGCAACTAACTACCATCACACCTACACAAGCACAAATCAATCAGCATGGCCAGTAAGCCAAGGCCAACATGGAGGCAGGGGACTAGCCGGGCAACAACTCTCATCTGCACACACTCAACACCACACCCCTCGACCTCCAACAATGTGCAGCAGTGAAGTACACATGCACTGGTGACATTGCACATGCACCCATGACTATTCCAGGGTGGTGGGTGGGAACCAAGGTGTAGAAACACATCACACATGGACACTCAACAAGACTCCTGAATGTCTGACACACTGCACACTACTCTGTACATGGACATGACGGCAATACCACACCGACCAATGGGATCCCAGCCACAGTCACACACCAATGAAGAAGCCAAGGTCACCCACAAAGAACACACATAGACAACAACCAACATTGCAGCCCGGACCCTAAGGAGTGCCAGCAGTCACACACACAACGTGTCACAATCACTGAAAGATAACACAAACTGGAAATCACATGACAGGGGCAAACAACAAGTGCCAAAGGGAAACCTGACTGTGACCCATCTGCGTCAGCACACAAACTCTGCCCTGACAGCAAACACACCTATGGGTGACACCCTGATGACCAGTAATGTGCCATGCACCCACATCACAGAGAACACAGGAGAAGACTTTGGGGAACATAGCTCAAGTCAGCAAGCATCACAAACAGGTACAACACTAGGGATCACAGCATGCGCAGATGAATGGAAGTGAACACACAGACATGCACATACAACACACACCTTGGGCGCAGGCAATGTCACACGTGTACACACTGCCATGAGGGGACTCCACTCCTGTGTGAGAGAAAGCTGTGCCATATGTTGCCTCAGTAGGGCCCCATCATGTCAGCTGAGCACTTGGTCACACAATCAACAATTAGCACCAAATGAGGGCTCCCATCACATCAGCCTGGTCATGGATGTGCCAACGGAATCATCAGCACAGATCCAACACACTTGTATAGCAATGTTGCACTGACTACACGGATGAGTCCCTCCCCATTGATGCCCAAACCTGCATGTCCACTGGAGATGGCAACACGGTCAGGGAAGTAGACAAATGCAACGATGGCAGGCACAACAGATGTGCAGGGTGGAAGCCACAGATATGAAATTGCCAATGTAAGTAGGAAACCCATTGCCAAATACTGAACACATGACACCCTCAGATGCTGCTATTGATGACATGGATACACCACATGATAGGACACATTCCCCCTGGACCACATGGGTTCCTGCACAGTAACACTTCATAATCATGAGACCAGATATCACCATCACTGCAGCAAGGGCATGGTTAGCTGCACCAACAACATGTACATCTGAAGCATGAGCACTAGAGAAAAGAAAGTTGCTTTATTCAGCATATGTGTTGAGGCCGATAACGAAGTCCTGAAGAATAGAGCAAAGGCCAATGGCCAGTCCATTGTCAAAGTTCAAACAGGGTGACACTGGCAGATGTCACCCTACGCATGCCTGCACAATACCAGGGACAATCCACTAGGAGGGGCAACCGGGGGGCAGGCCAGGCACCGCAGGGACAGGATCAGGGCTCACCAGGGGAGTCAGGGAAGGGGTGGTGGGTGCAGGAGAGCCACTGACAACTGCAGTGGAGGTGTCTGACATGGTGTGTGCCGGCACAACTGGGGGCATGACACAGATGTCGTGGGTGCCGGCACAACTGCAGTGGACCCTGCAGATGGGGTGGACAGGTCCGCCACTGCAGTGCCCAAGTCAGACAGGGCGGTAGTGGACTCCACTGCAGTGCCTACCTCCAGGGGAGGAGAATGGGGAACAGGCAAGGTGGGTTGGACAGAGGGGGGACACCCTCACCACATCAGTGGCACAGACAAGCGCAGCGGGGGGTGTGAGTGCTGGGAGAGCAAGTGGCAGGGGAGAAGGCCGGGAGCATCTTGGGGATGGTATATCTGTGGGTGGGGAACCTGGGGCAGGGTGTGGTGGGGGCACCTGTGCAGTGGGGGCCTGAGGGATGGAGGACGGAGACCTTGTGCCTGAGCTGCAGGGTGGTGGCGGGGTCTTGCTCTTAGCACTCCGGGGGACTTGCGGGTGGGGGCCTCAGTCCGTCTGCGCCTGGGGGAGGGTGTCCGGGGGCGAGGGCACTCTGCTCCGTGTGGGTGGGCTTCCTCTTCCCCCGGGATGCTGGAGCAGCTTCATCGGTGGGGAAGAGGCCGAGGTCACAGAGGAAGAGCTGCTGTGACTTTGGGGTTGCAGGTGAGGCAAGGGAGGGTGCTTTGGAGGAGAGGGAACTGAGGACTGCGCAGTGCATGTGGATGCGTGTGTGTGTTCCAGGGCCCCATCCCCTGTGAGTCTGGCTTCAGTCCCTGAATGTGCGTGCGTGTGCGTTTTGTCATTGGCGTGTGTGTCAGTGTGCTGGATGTGTGTGTGCTGGTGTGTGCCTGTGCCAGTGTGTGTGTGCCTGGGATGGGTAAGGTGCTGGGGAGTGTGGATGGAGCAGAGGCAGGAGGGGTGAGGGACCGTTTGAGGAGGGACACTGCTGCCGTCAGGGAGGAGTCCATGGACCTATTGCCCCTCTGTAGGTCAGACATGCCCGATGAGATGCCCTCCATGAGCGACACCAGCTGAGTCAACAGCGCGGTGTGCGCATGGAGGACACTCAGCATGGCTGTCTGCCCTACATGGAGCTGGCGAAGGAGGTACACAGACTCCTCACTCAGGGCAGCAGGGGACACAGGGGCAGGGGTGCGGTGCCTGGCCCAAAGGAGACACGCTCCCGGACATGGGAGCCTCCACGGACCTGGGAATGGGAGCCGATGGGAGGGCGGTGGTGGTGCTGGTGGTGGCGGGGACAGCAACACTAGCTGGGGTGTGGTGGCTGCTGACACCCGCCTCCACAAGGGAGTCATCCTCCAGAGTTGCTCTGGTCCTCAGCTGAGGTGGATGCTGCTGAGGACTCTCGGTGTGGCTCCCCTCGCCCTCCGTGCCACTGGGTCCCTCCGACCACTCCTCGGCTGCTGACCCAGTCTGGCTCTCCGGCTCCCTCCTGGTCCGTGGAGCTGTCCCCTTCCGTGGCCGTGGATGTATCTGCAAACAATGGGGAAACAGACAGACATCAGTCACCTGCACAAACGCACACACCACTGTGAGCACAGCACATTACAGAGCAAGCCCTGGCATCATTAGTTGTACATTGCTAAAAGTGCCCTAATTGAACAGGAGAAGTCAATTGTCAGTCTGATGCCAAGCATGGCACTCACATCCCACATGGCCTTGCACCCATCTGTCTGGTGTCTGTTGGATTGCAACACCCCAGTGTTGACACATGCACCAAGTACACAGTAGTTGGACAGTGCAGAGGACACGGTGTGGACACATCACAGCTCTTGCCACTGAGTCAGTACAGGTTTACGGATGTAAGGGATGCCCAGAGTCAAATAGGAAATGCATGTGATGCATACCAGCGACAGACACCATGATGCACCCATGTCCTGATAGCCAGCGCCACTATGGTGTGCATGTAGCACATGTCACTCCCCTGCAGGATCACCAATCAGTAGACACATGCCATGGCGGAGGCATGACTGCAAAGTCATACATCACTGTCTCAGTGATGTATGACTTTGCAGCCAGTCAACAACACTCTGCACTGTGTCACAATAGTAGGTCATGGGGAATGCAAGTCCTGGAGCTGCACAAGTGCACATGTACATCCCCCCACAACACATCCTCTTAACCCTCATCTGTCCAGGTCATACCTATTGGACATATGGGAGACCTGTGACACTACCCTCTGAACCTGAGCCCCTCACACTCTGCTGTGCATGGGGAACAGCTGCCTGAACTTCACATTTACATGCCCCAGTCTGCATGGGCAGCTGATCAGACACCTATGTGTCACACAAGTATCGTCTCCTATGGTCACATCTCCAGTGGCATGCTGAGCCCCTACCAAGAAACTCCACAGCAGTCCTGGCGACTAATCCACAGCACACTGACACAGAGGCAGACACCTGAGGGGTCAAATCACTGTGCACAATGTGTCCTCTGATACACGGGAGTGGGAGTACAGAGTGTATTGTATGGCCTGGAGTAGGCATGACTGTCCAGCCCCACATGAATGAGGGATGAGCCCTGGACTGTGAGGCAGCTGGCTAAGTATGTGTGACACACGTCATATACATACTCCTGGGGCCCAAACATTGTTCCCACCCGCAGCATGGGTGTGTGCCAGGTACCCCAGCCACATGTGGTGGATCAGCTCAGCAATTGGACCACAGATCAAAGTAACACGCTGAATACATGTCAGAATACAGGCATTGTGTAAGCAATGGACCCACCCATGATGCCCACCACAGAGTCAGGGAAACAGATGCTGTCTCCCACCTTGAGTCAAGCAAACTGCAAGGACACAGTCCTAAGTGACAGAATTCCCTGCATGTAAGGGCCACACCTGGGTATCAGATGAGGAGTGGGCAGTGCACAATAGAGGGACATGGCTCCTGGACAACATGACTGCTGTACTGTGGCAGTTCAACCTGGCCCGAGGAGGGCACATAACATGTTGAGACAGAGTACACAGTGCAGTCTTTGACTCACCCCCTCCTTGCTGCTCTCTGGCCTTCAGCTGCCCATCCAGGTCTGGAAAGACCACCGCCAGGATCCTGAGCATGTGGGGTCAGGGTCCGTGTTCCGCCCCTCCTGCGAGGAGGCGAGCAGCTTCAGCTGGACCGTGCAATCCTCCG